>QJNY01000222.1:0-121422 GCA_004155945.1 Monosporascus sp. mg162
GGACAAAAGAATTGCTGGACGGGCTTCCCCCATAACGAGTTACCCTTGGAAGGTCCATGGCAAAATGTTGCAACCGGTGGTTGTTGCGTCGCAGCCATAAGGGCGTTCCGGACTTAACTGACCCCAATCTATTCATGGCTGCGACGCAACAACCATAACCCGTACGGTCGAAAAAATTGATATACGGACTTTCTCCATACAGAATATACTAGAGAAGCCCGGTTCACGATGCTGCGACCGGTAGTTGTTGTGTTGCAGCGATGAGGGCGTTGCGGCCGCCCATTTCCCAGGCTTAAACTTGACCGTATTAGCTGTAATTGTCGCCCGAAAAAATTGAAAAAAATTCCTATATGCATATTAGCTTATATTCGACGTGTCAGCAAAGTATCAAACTTATCGAATTTAAATTGATTGCATAAATAATTTTTTATTTTTTATTTTTTATTTTTTTTGCATGATTGGTTGTATTCGAATAAATAGTAGGAATTAAGAGGAAATTCGACGATTTTGCTGGCGATGCGGAAACGGACCCCTGTTCCGGGAAACTTGATCTCAGGCCACGCTGGCTCGTTACGGGAATACGGCATTTGATTGGTTAATCTTTAGCGTTGTGGAGCAGTACTTGAGTAACTTGGAAGAAATTGGGGAACGAGCCAGAGAGGCCTAAGCTAGCTGAGGTAAATCAGGCCCTATTTTTGAGGTTGGAGCTGCGCCTGTGGCGCAGCCGTGGCTAGCGCTTTTGATCAAGAAGTAGCTGCAAGGGTCAGATGTATCGACTAAACCTTTTTAAGAAAAAGCTCTACAGAAATAACACAACCTCAAAAATAGTGCCTGATAACAAGTTGTTTTTTTTTGGCTCCGTTTTCCGCACTCCTATACAGAATTTTCAAAATCTTTTTTGGAAACTACTTAATATAACAACAATAAAAATATTGGGGAAAAAAAAAATTTTTGTTATATATAACTGTGAAAAAGCTTTTTAATCGTAGATATAACATTAGGGTCGGGATTAATTTAATGGAAATATTAAAAAAATAAGTCAAATTTTCTATTTCTTATAAACTTTTTATACAAAACGCTTTTATACTTACGATAACGTAATTACCACGTATATTATTTTGCCATAGAACTTTTAAAGGAAACTTAATATAGGAAAAACCCGCCTTATAATTTTTTTACTCGTACGAAATATAATTATTACGTTGTAATTCTAAAAATGTTCTGGATTTAGCTAACCTTAACCTTTTTATAATTGCAACGTAATAATTATAATTTGCACGGGCTAAAAAATAACAAACCGGACTTTTTTTATATTAAATTACGTTGAAAAAATTTATGGTAAAATAATATACGCGGTAATTACGTTATCGCAACTATAAAAACGTTCCGGATCTAACTAATCCTACCTTTTTTATAGCTATAACGTAATAATTATAACCCGTACGCTCGAAAAAATTAATGTACGGATTTTTTCCAAACAGAATATACTAAAGAAACCCGGTATACGATGGTACGACCGGTAGTTGTTACGTCGAAGCTATTAAAGCATTCCGGACTTAACTAACCCCAATTTTCTTATAACTGCGACGCAAGAACCATAACCCGTACAGTCGAAAAAATCGATATACGAATTATGTCCATACAGAATATACTAAAAAACCCCGATGCACGATACTGCGACCGGTAGTTGTTATGTTGCAGCGATAAAGGCGTTACGGCCGTCCATTTTCCAGGTCTAAATTTGGCTATATTAACTACAATTATCGCCTGAAAAAATTGAAAAGATTTCTATATGCCTATTAGCTTATATTCGACGTATTAACAAAATATCAAACTTTTCGAGTTGAAATTGATTGTATACCGATTAATTTTTTTTAGATAATTAGTTTTATTCGAATAAATAATAGGAATTAAGAGGAAATTCGACGATTTTGCTGGCGATGCGGAGAACGGACCCCTGTTTCGGGAACCTTGATCTCAGGCCTCGCTGGCTCGTTACCGGCATTTGGGATTTGAATGGTTAGTTTTTAGCGTTATGGAGCGGTACTTGAGTGACTTCGAAGAAATTGGAGAATGAGCCAGGGAGGCCTCAGCTAGCTGAGGTAAGCAACGCGCCAGATCTTTCGAATCAACAGGACAGACCCTATTCAGCCGATTTGCAGGCCCAATTCATGCTTTCGCGCTAAGTGGCATGGTGTTTTACTCTCCTTTCGAATCAGAGTGTCCTATCCCCATTTAGCTTCTGAATCACACACCTTTTTTGCAACGCAATGTTCAACTTCGAATATACGCTTAAAAGCGATATACTTAACAATCAGAAATCTCCCAATTTACAGGTATATATCATTATGTAGCCCTCGTCGAGGGCTATATGTTGATACCAGATATAATAGTGTAGCTGCCCTATTGGACAAGCAGGAGGTCTTTGCATAAGAATGTTCCATTTAGACTCTATATATTCTTTAATAACTTGACCAATATAACAGGTATAAATGTGTATACGGTACTATTATGTAGTCCTCGACGAAAGCAACATAATAATATATACCTGCACTTTAAGAGCCTTTATACTATTAAGATATCTCGCTTTGAAAACCAAAATTTCAAAATTAATCCCTTGTAACGAATTCGAAGTTATTTCTTATACGTAATAGCAATGAAATACGCCTTACTAAAATAGGCTTAGAAAGGGGTTGGGATTATTAAGCTAACGGCGGGGAACCTTTTCCAAGAAAGTGTTATGGCTGTACCAATGCCCCTACGCCACCAGAGCAAAAGATCGGTGGAATGATCGCAATTGTGACAATTATTCTAGTGCTTACAGCTGTGTAAGAGCTTCCACGGGCTACGAGTGACCAGGCCGCAACACAATGTGTCAGATATAGGGGATATCAGTTGTGTTATATTCGATGACTAGCTACAGACACTCTAAAACGCGCACTCCTCTTTTTATGGAGTCTAGTCACGGAACCTATATGTTCCGATCAAAGGGAGCCTTTCTATATATAGGGTGCTAGCGCACCCCCTGCTAGCTGACATACCCCCTTAATGCCTTAACGCAGTTACGGCGTTAATCATTACACTTTTTCACTTTCTGGAATTTCAGCTTTCCATTTTACCTCTCCTTCGGCGTTTGTATCCTCCTAATTAGCCAATTCTGTAACGAACCTGTCATACGTCCACCTGGAGGTATGAGCAGTATCCGAAATGGGGTCTTAATTTGCAGGTAACAATAGTGCGAGAAATGATTTAGTAGTTTGTTCGTTAAAGAGGTTTGCGGACTTTTCCCTTAATCGGAGAACGGTACCTTTAACTAAAAGCTTAAATTAATAATTAAAGAGCGAAATTAAGTCGGTGCTATTTATATAAGGGTTTTGTCTATTATATATTCCTTTGATATTAAATAAGTATACCTGTAATCTTTTAGCTTTACCAGATTACCTAAATTTTTTGATTTGGTTAATTTGTTAAATTAAACAGATTACGTAGTTACGTAATCTGGTAAGGATTTACTTACTGTAAAAATTTTCTTTAATACAAACCGCTAAGTAGATCGTAACATTATTCTTTTCCTTTTAGGATTTTTGTCCCAAAAATAAAAATATAAATATCCCCTTATTTCCAATTAAAACCGTTCTTTTTAACTACCAGCTTACCATAGCGGGTCGTATAAAAAAATAGGCGCGTAAGGTACGTACGAACTAACGTTAATCCCGCGATAGCCGTTCGGACTTTATCCGTACTTACGGTTTTAAGGTTTTGCCCTATTCCAGTTATTTATTATTCGGAAAGAAACAATATTACATAATAAAAAATTCGTTAAACTGTTATTATTGCACTCGTCGTTAACGTTATTGCGACGGAAACGTTATTATTATGTTTTTTTTGGAAAATATCGGGTCGGAACGTAATCGTTTTTAGGAAAAGCGTCGTACTGCCGAGGATAAATTCGTAAAGTTACAACGGAAGTTTCAAAAAAAGATATTAAAAAGAATAAATAAGTTGTAACGGTTGCGTCGTTAAGAAGATATTTTAAGGAAAAAGGCATTTGAAATATTAAAAAAAAGTTACAAACTGGACCAATTAGAAAAAAAAGAAAAGATAAAAGAAAAGCAGCAGCGTATAAAGAAAAAGCAAGCGTAACTTGCTTTGGAAATTAACGCCAACATGGAGGCGTTCGTTTCCTTCGACTGGAACGCCGAAGGTTTGAATCTGGGGGTCGGACCGTTGTCGCCTGCAACTTTGGCTGCGTTGGAGTCGGTCGGTTAGGATTTTGGCGGTGAAACGTTTCAACCAGGTCCTTCGTATTCGTTAAGTGCTTAAAAGGCTTTTAAATGTTATTTTCCGGTGGGTAGTTCTTTCATTTAATTAGCTACTGGATTTTGTTATTAACTACTTTTAAGTTCAGTATTCCTTCGATTTCGTACTAGTCGGTATTTTCCTCGATTTCCAAGTTTATCTCCAGCGGGGCGTTATTAGGTGCTGGTTTTAGCAGGGAAATGTGGAAAACAGGGTATATTTTTATTATTTTAGGTAACGATAATCGATAGTTGGTTCTGGAAATAACCTCGTTAATTTTAAACGGACCGAGTTTCTTAAATTTAAGTTTGTTACTGGGTTTTTTGGTTTTAATTTGTGAAATGTTTAAGGTTGCATTTTGTTTTTGGCGTAGCAGATAAACCTTATTTCTTTTTGATAGAATTGGTCCTTTAATTTTTTTTTTGTTGTAATATTAAGTTATTCGTTGTTGGAGAAACTGCAGCTTAGTCCTAAAGCGAACTTAGATAGTTTTGATCTTAAATACTATTATTTTTGTTTTGGGAGTTATTAAAGTAATTTTCGGAGCTTTATCGAATGGTTGTTTTGATCGTTGAGTTTCTGCATTTTGTTTATATACCGTTGTGTGAGGAGAAATGCCTATGTTTTCGTTGACGGATGTGTTGTAGGTTATTTATGCTAATAGGAGTAGTTTTACTTAATTATTTTGCTAGTAGTTAACATAACTTTTTAAATATTGTTCCAGGGTTTGGTTTAGTCGTTTTGTTTGTTTATTGGTTTAAGGGTGATATGTAGTAAAGAATTTAAGTTTAGCGTTAATTTGCTTAAAGAAATTGGTGCTAAATTTGGAAGTAAATAGTTTATCTTTATTTAAAATGATTTTTTCTGTAATTTTATGTTTGTTAAGATAATGTTTTATGAATGCATAAGTTAGCTATTTTGCTGTCGTACTTTTTTTAAAGGGTAGGAAGTATTTATATTTGGTGAGTCTGTCGACGATTACCCATATTCCGTTATACTGGACTCCGGTAACGGGGTTTTTGGATAGGGATAAGCCGGTGATAAAGTTCCAAGCTATGGTGTTCCATGCTTTATCCGGAATCTCGGTAAGTTGCAGTAGTCCATTTGGTTTGTGGCGAACTGCTTTGGCCTTATTGCAAACGTTATAATCCTTAATTACTTGTTTAACGGTTTTTTTAAATTTTGGGAAATCGTATTTTTTTTAAAATCGCTTAGTTGTTTTAAAAATCCCTTGATGTTCATGTAATGGATTTTCGTGAAATTTTTTGATAAACGATTTTTGCTATTTCCGTAAGATATAAATTTTTTCATAATATAGCAATTAATTCTTGGATTATCCTTTTAACTATTTGATTTTTTTTTGTTTATTTAAGTTATAGGAATTTTTAAACTAAGCCAGAAATTTAAGGGTAGGTTTTTTTAGTATTTTATATAACTGTAAAGTACCTTTTTTTGTAGGTTATAATATTTGCATTCGTCGTTTGGGGATTTTAATATCGTAATCTTTTTTTCGGCTTAAGATATCCGCCTGGATATTTTTTTTACTTTTGATGTAATAAATCTTAAAATTGAATTTAAACAGGAAAATTATCTAATTTTCGTATCGTTTGTTAAGGTCTTAAGTCGTTATGAAGTAAATAAGATTTTTATAATCAAAGTAAATATTAAAAGGTTTTTTGGTTTTATTAAGGTAAGGTTCTTATTTTTTGAATGCCATAATAATTGCTAACAATTCTTTGTCGTAAATAAGGTACCGTAGTTTTGCATTTTTTAGGGCCTTAAAGTAATAGGCAACCGGGTGTTATTTTCCGTTATCTTCCTGTTGTTTTAGGATTACCTTTAGGGCTTTATTTGATGCGTTAGTTTTTAATCGTTTTTTTTTGTTATGGTTAGGCAACTTTATGATAGGGGCGTTGGTAATTTGGTCCTTAAGTATTTGCATTGCTTTTTTGGCTTCCCTTGGGAATTCGAACTTTTTTCCAGTATACTTTTTGCTAGTAAGGTTCGTTAGGGGTTTAACGATTTTTCCGAAATCTTTGATTAAGCTGCGTACGTAACCCGTAAATCCTAGAAATTGACGGACGTCGGTAACGGTCGCTTTGTCGGGAATCGGCCAATTTTTGACCGCCTTTATTTTAAAGTCCTGGATTTAAATTTGTCCTGGGGTGACGGTAAAGCTTAGAAAGTTTAGCTTTTGGATGTGCTATACGTTTTTTTCGGCGTTAACCAATAGGTTTGCTTTCTCGAATGCTTCCAGTACTTGGGTAACATATTTCTTGTACTTTTTTAAGGTTTTAAAATAAATAAAAATATCGTTTAGGTAAATAAACATAAACTTATCGAGGAATTTTCGTAAAATAATTATCAACATATGTTGAAAATTAGCGGGGGCATTAATAAGTTCTTGGGGTATTACCTTGTACTCGTAAAATCCATGGATTATTTTAAAAACGGTTTTCTACTTTTTACCTTTGGCCATTCGGACCAAATAATAGCCGTCCGGTAAGTCCAACGTTGTAAATTATTTCGCTTTACTGACGTTTTTTTTTATGGTATCCATAAGGGTAAGAAAATATTTATTCTTGATGGTAATATCGTTTAACTGTCGGTAATCGTAAACTTTTCGGTACATAAGGTCTTTATTTTTGTTAATACGGATTTTCCCATCTTTTATTTTTAATACTATCATGACGGGGTATCCTACGGGAAATTCAGATTCTTAAATATATCCGCGTTTAAGGTTTCGTTATAAACTTTTTTATAAGGCCTTAGCCTTTTCTGGATTTATGTAATAAATTTGGTGGAATTTTAAATGGTATCCTTTTTTGATAGAAATCCTGTAATCCCATTAATTATGGTCGGGTAACTTTTCTCGTATTCGTTCTTTAAACAGTCTTTTAAACCTTTAGTACTTAGGGGGTACCTTAGCAGTTAGGTCCATTACTTTGGCTTTTCGGATCAAGTAGCAGACTTCTTGGAATTCTCCTTTCGAAAAAACTGTAGGATGGTCCCAAGAAAGTTTCTGGATTTTCCAATCGATGTAAAGGTTGCTGGAACGGAGCCACGGCATTCCAAGTATAACGTCGTGTCCTAAAATATCGGCTACGTCCAGCTTAATTTTTTCTAAATATCCCTAAATTTGCACTAAAAGTTTTTCTGTTTCTTTAAAAACTCGTCCATTCTTATACTTGGATAAGCTTCCGTTAACTGTAAGTAATTTATATAACTTTAGCTTGTACTTCCAAGGAATCCGGTATTTTTCAACAACTGATAGTAAAATAAAGTTTCCTTTTGCTCTTAAATCGATTATAGCTTTAAATATCTTATTTCCGTACTGGAGAAAAATCTTAATCTAACTGCGTTATCCAGTCCTTACCTCGTATAAGGTCTTATAAGTTAGGGCTTTTCGATGCCTTAATTTCGAAGGCCTGCGTAATTTTTTAACTTATTAATCTTATTAGCTAAAAAGCGTTTCCATTTTCGAACCTTCTTAACTACATATTTGGAACACTTATCGTCTATGCAAGTGAACTACTTCCTTTTGCCGATCTGGCAAACTAATCTTAAAACTCTTACTTCCGACGTTCGAAGGGATTTTGGTTTTAGGGGTAAAATCTCCGAAGGACCGGCTCCCATATTTAAAGCTTCATGTACCATGCATAATGTGGGTGCATAGCACAGATATCCCTATGTAATAGCCTTTTAACTTTAAGCCGATTTGGGGTAAAAGTAACAAAATCGGGGATACTCTGGCCATCTGAAAGTTTTAATATATTTGCACTCATCGTCGGGTTCGGTAAGCATCTCCTTATCCCATCCGGACCAATAGTCATTATCTTCTTTGGCGCGGAAGTAAATTAGACAATTGTCGTCGTAGCACGCGGAAAAATAAAAAGAACTATGGTCGCAAACAGGTCCCAAAATCGTAACATCCAACCCGGATAATTTCTTAACTTCGGGGGCCTTACTGGGCTTTAAAAATATTAAATCGTATATCACTGTATTAAGGCGCAACTGGCCACGTTCGTCGTACATTCTGCACCGTTGCTTATCCAAATAACAAATGCATTTTAACCTTATAGCTATCTTAAAAGTTTCTTGTCCGGGATAATATCTACAGGCTCTAATTATTCGACTTTAACAAATCGGGTAACGTTCGTACTTTAAATCGCCATTCTGTTCGTAATATATTGTTGCAATAATAAATTCTCGCTAAAAGGAAATAAAACTAATTTCCCTTTTTTCCTCGTTTTCGTTATTTGATTTTTATTTTGTTATCCTAACCTTCTTCTAAAGTTAAAAAATCCCTTCTTTCCTAAAGTCCCTTTTTGCTAAGGAACAACATTTGCTTTTATAATAACCTTTCTTACCATAATTAAAACATTCAATATTTAACTTATCTTTTTTGGGCTCCTTTAAAGCAATACTTGCTTCCTTTTAAGGTTTGCCCTTAATTCTGTCCCTTTAAAACTTACTACTTAAGCTTTGGTTATTTTTCCTTTTGTCGGATCTTTTTTTTTCCAAATACCTTTCAAAGGTACGTCGATCGGCGATGATGGTCTTATCAATATAATCCTGGAAGGGGCCTATCTTAAGCACTTTATACATCTTATCTTTAACTTATAATTTTAGGCCGTTATAAAAGGGATAAAATAATACGCTTTCCGGAAAATTAAAAATTAACGCAAAGCGATTAAACTCAATCGCATATTCGGCTGCTAACTTAATTTACTAGAAAAAATGCAATTGTTCGACCGCATATTATTCTTTATCGAAATCTCCAAATAAAGCTCGCATTCTTTCCTTAAAGTGCTCGTAGTTGCCGAAAACATAATTAGTTAAATCGGAAAACTAATTAAAGTAATTTATAAGGTAATTGTTTATAACGGGTTTAAACCATAAAAAAACTTTTCTAACAAGCAGCTGAAAAATAACCATTACCTTTTAATAATTCTCCGTTAAAAAGTTTTCATAAAACTTAAGGTAAAATGTGGCCTGGACCAGGAATCCTTCCACGTCTGTAGTTCCATCATAAGGTTTTGGAAAGGTTAGCTTATAACCCTTAACTTCCGGCATTCCATAATAACTGGAAAAGGGAACTGTACCTTCGCGAATCTTGTTTGCACCAAACAGGGGCAAGGTCGAAGATCTTTGTCGTGGAATGAATCTGGCGTTTTCGTCTTTCAAGATCCTAACTTCTTTCACGAAATTGTTTAACCTTTCGTTAATAATAAGTTCTCTTTCTTTACCCTTCTGTTCTGCCGGTTAATCTCCTTCCTCTTCCTCCGCCTCAAATTCATAAACTTCCATAATATCTTTTGCCAAAGCAGGCTGTTATAAAAGCTAAAAAGAAAAAAGTTCTCCTTAAAATCGGGTAATAAAAAATGCCATGTTATCGATTAAGGAGAAAATTTCTTCAATAGGCGGTAAATCGTCTAATCTGGTTACTGATCCCTTACTAACTAATAACGGTAATCGAATATGCTATCTACTAAACGTCGTTCTATAATGTCGTTTTTACTACGTTCAAAAAAACTTATGCCCAACTAGGCCTTAAATCATTCGTCGGCTATTAATTAAGGAATTATCAAAATGTAACGAACCTGTCATACGTCCACCTGGAAATATAAGCAATATCCGAAATAAGGTCTTAATTTGCAGGTAACAATAATGCAAGAAATAATTCAATAATCTATTCGTTAAAAAAGTTTGCGAACTTTTCCCTCAATCGGAAAACGGTACCTCTAACTAAAGGCTTAAATTAATAGCTAAAAAGCGAAATTAAATCGATGTTATTTACATAAAGGTTCTGTCCATTATATATTCCTTTGATATTAAATAAGTATACCTGTAATCTCTTGGCTTTACCAAATCACCTAAATCCTCTAATCTGGTTGATTTGTTAGATCAAACAGATCACGTAATCACGTAATCTGGCAAGGATCCACTTACTATGAGAGTTCTCTCCAATACAAACCGCCAAGTGGATCGTAACAAATTCCTCCTTTAAAATCATTCGCAAACTGTTCCTCCGCCGATCGAGGGCTTCCGTAATATCTACTAATCCTAACTGCTTTTTGGAATGCTTAAAAGATTTACGTATCAAGGTTTTAGTTAGCCCATTAGCTAGTATATCGCTCGTAGATATGTAATCCACTTTAATTATGTCTCTTTTTACGGCTTTTCAGAACCAGTAATTATGTATATCCATATACCGCAGCTTCGTTTGTAATAAGGCGACGTCGGCGTTGATGAACCGTATCGTCTATTAATTGTCGCACTATATATTTAACGGTCCAGCATCCAGGGTAACTCCAAGCTTTTTAATTAGTCGAAAGCTAAATAAAGCTTTTTTTTACAACTTACGCAAAAAATAACAATTCCGTTTTTGTTATAAAAGTAATCATTATATTTTATTTGCTCGCCCGTTGTTTTAATTCTTTTCCAAATAGCTATATAACGTAAGCTTAAAAGCTTTTTCTAACGTCCATATTATCCTTAAAAAAGGTATCGCTTTAAATATCTAACAAACTTTTACCCTTAAGCTGTAACGCTAACGTTTTAATCCCGATTAGGTATAATATAATTCAATTGAGCGCTTCATAATATACGTTATTAAGGTTTAGGTTAAATCGAGCAAATCGGAATATTACAAAGGTTATATCAAATTACGTATTAACTATTACATATAGGATAAAACCGATTTGTTTTTAATATCTATTAACGGAACCTGGATAAGCTAAATTACAATTCGGCAATAGCTCGACGCTCGTTATTAACTTATTTGGAAAGTTATTTAAACTTTTTAAAAAATTAAATTAACTAACTTACCTATAAAATTTAATTAAGGAAGCCAAATTTTTTTTTTACCTTTATCTTTAATTATTTCGATACCGAAAAACTATTATAAATCCTTACCCCTTATAAAGATATACCGATTTCGTATTTATTAAATTAATTAATTAACGCAATCTTAATTTTTCTTACGATATGTTATAATATTATCGTCTATAAAAGGAAAATAAGTACTTTTTAAAGAATAAAATAATAAAATTCGTAAAAAATAACGCGAAGTTTTAATTCGGTAAGTATCTTAATAAAATTTTTCTGCTATAGCCATAATAACCTTTTTAATCCATATAATACCTTTTTAATTAAAAAGATTTTATTATATTATAAATAACTTAAAAGCATTTTTATATATACTTTATAAGGTAGGTTATCGTTAACGAAAACGTTTATAACGTTATACTGCTTAAGCTTTAGGTTAAACTTAACCGCGATAACGATTAAAATTTAAAATAACGTTTTAATTAATATAAATGCGTATGTATTATTACTGACGTTTTTAAGTTATTAATTGCTCCGTACGACGAAACGTACCTTGCATTTTTATAATTAGCCATGCTTATTAAATTCATAAACGTAATATTACATATATTTTAGTACTTATTTCCCTTTAGTAAAAAACTAATTAACGACTTTTTAGGATCGTATTTCCTTATAACTTTATAAATAAGATTTTTCGGTTTTACGAAATATTTCCCTTAACATATATATATTTAGCTTTTTATAGCTTTGCGGCGGTAACGGGAAGTTGCGCCTATATATCCGGTTTAGCGACTTAAATGCCTTTTTATATGATAAAATATTATAACCTTTCCGATCAAAGTAACGCGTATTTCGGATAATTAACTTCCTTAAACTTCCGCAGTTTACCGGCCGGTTATCGTACGTACTTATAAAAAGAGCTAAACGTTTTGCATTAAAAAAGGCTTCTTATACCTTATATTCGTTTCGGATAATACCTTTTTGATACGGAATATACGGGGGTCCTACACTTATTACCCATAAAACTCCTTCGTTTTTTACCATTACTTTAGGTTAAATAATATAAAAAGAATTTAAGGTTACCTTTATTCTTTCCGGCGCTGTAATAATCGTAATAATTATTAAGGCAAACTTTGGCGGAAATAATAAATTAAAACCCAAAAATAATTTGAACATAACAGTCGTATAAAAATAATTAGTCCCTTAAAAACAACTTTATTTTTCGCTACTTTATACGTTTCCTACGCTAATACCTTTCTAAAACCATTTCTCCTATTCAACAGATAGCTAAATTATTCTGCTTAAATTTTCATCTTTCTTTTATATAAATATTAGATAATTATTTGTTTAATTAGGTATTTTTACTTATCGGAACAGCTTTTAAAGCTTTTCTTTTATAACGTACAGAAAATCATTTTTTAAATTTTTCATATTACCTAAAAAGATAACCTTTTTGTTAAATTATAGGTTTCGAATAATAATAATTATATTAATCAATAAATTCCAAATCTCGTAAATATTGGTAAAACGGTAGCCGACGAAATAACCAATTTATACTTTGGAATTTAGCTTTTAGAATTTCTGCTTTTTCTTTATAACGGCAGCTATTATAACGTAGGCCATATACTTATACACTTGCAGGTAAGCTTACTAAAGCTTCCGATTAAGCACTATAACGCCGTTTTTATACGCTAAGTAAATATAATAAACCTCGTATAAGCTTTGCTAAAAAAGTACGTAGTTAAGGATACGGTTATATAGATATACTACAGCTTTGAAAATGTAAACGATCAAAAACGAAGATAACTTAACGCCACTTCGCATTGCAGTCGTTTTCTGCTTAATTACACCCTCTAAACGTTCTGTACCCCCGTTTTGAGCTTAAGTATATAATGTTAAAGGCTTAAATCTAATATTAAAAAAAGGTAACTAAAATATATCTCGAACTTAATAATTTTTGAAATCTCGTTATCGCATTCGAATACCTATAAAAAGACCTTGTCTTAATTTTTAAGGATTCCTAAAAAAAGCCGAAACGTTATAATTAATATATTTTGCTCTCGATTCTTAACGTAAATATCTTAAATAAGACCTAACTATCTATCGGTAACAAACATAACGTATTTATATTCTTTAAGGTTTTCTTCGAAATCTGTAAAATCGATAACGATTCTTTATCCTAATCGGAAAGCTCCATTTTTCGGCTCGCGGCGTATTAGCCTTTTAGCCTTCGCCTTACTACATGCTTAGCATTCGACTATTATAAAACCCTTTAGGCGGACTTCTTTTGCATAAAACTATAACTAAGCAATTATTTCGGGCCCTAAAAATCCTAATTTTAAGTACCAAATCGTACCGTTACCGATTCGTAATAATTTCGCTGTATGTAAGTTAACGTTTCGTTTATAAACTGCCAAGGCCGCATAAATAACTATTACGCTAATATCTTTAATAACGAACTAATCAAACTTGTTTATCAGCATAAAAATTACCTAATCGTACTTATTTCGAATAAAGTTATTAATTCTTCTATTATCCCACCAATACCCCTTTTTCTGGAATTGCCGGAAAAATACCAGGTTACATACGAAGCTCTCGTAATAAGCTACGTCGTACAAACGTAACGCTTTCGTACCGGTAAAACTTCGAAATACTACATCAACTTTTCCGTACCCCTTAATCAGTACGACACTATTACCTACGTACATTCCGTCGCCTTATACGGTTAATCTAAAAATTAAAAACCTGCTAATAAGGTTAAAAATATAAATTATAAACGTGAAATGCAGAATTAATAAATTTCTTAAAGGGTAAACGTAACGCTTATCGTATTACGTTAATTAAAAATTCAAAAGTACGTTAAAATTCGCTTTAGTTCCTATAAAAGTTTATCGGTTTTTTAAGTAATTAGCTTTTCCATAGATTTTAATAAACCTTTAATTTTTTCCTTTAAAAATTAATCGAAAATAATCCGACATTAAACGTATACAATTATTCTATCGTTAAAGCGAAACTTTTGTGGAACTTTGCCAAAAAATACATGAAAGTATTAAGATAAGGTATAATAAACGCTTAAACAAACTTTGCAACGAATGCCCTACATATCCAATTCCTATCGCTTTCGTTTACTTCTGCTTCAGTCCGTTTAAAAACTTCTACGGCCGCTACGTTTCGACCTACGTCCTTAAATCCTTTTTCGCTGTAAAGGGTTAATATTCTTAGTATATTCCTAATTAAGAACGCCCTAATTAAAAGGACCTATTAAAATCTCTTAAAGCTTTAGAAACGTTACCTTAATATTTCGTAATATAAATAAGGAATAAATTAACGCCTAATAGTTCAAAAGGTTAGCAGCTACCTTTTGGTAACTAATTGTACCGTTATTAATCTCGGCTTTTTTTACTATCTGGAAAGTAATCGTCCAGTTTTCCATAATTAAAGCTAAAGCTATATACAAATCGTTAATCTATATAGTCGCTATCTTCGCTTCTGGAACGCTATAACGTTATCCCTAGGTCATTATTTCCTATTACTTTACGATTTATTTATTTAGTTTTTTTACAAACTTCGAAACCCGCTTTAATCTTTTGCGGTATTTTCGTTAAGTATTATTTATAAGCTTACTGTTATATAATGAATTGGGACAGGGCTGATCGAAGTTGCTGTACGCAGAACATCTTGATCAGTGCTTGGGAGGAATAATGAGATTTCTTGATTATCTCTGGAGCCAATGATGCTATAAGAAACTGCATACAAAAGTTGTCAGGTCAGCAGCAATTTATAAACCATCGCTGACCCACTGCCATAGCCGAGTAGATTGCCGAGATGCCCAGCGGTGAAGCAGATAGAAGTAGGCAGAAACTGTGGCTGCAATAGTACCTGCAGTGGCTGGCAATAGCAGCTGCAGTAGCTGGCAATAGCAGCTGCAGTGGCTGCTACAGCAATAGCTGCACCCATTCCTACACCCCACTCCACTTCAATGACTTGCCGAATTTGGCCAAAATAGCGTACCATTCCCTTAAGTTCTTTCCTGGGAAAAAATTCGTTTTTTTGATCGCGGGAAATACCGATTCCAGGATTTATTTCGTAAAGTCGTTAATCTTCTTACAAAAGTTTTCGTATTTCCGATTTTCGTAGGTATATATTGCGAAGTTTTAGGTATAAGCTTATTTGCTTTCTGTCGTTATTTTGAGCAAATTTGTTAGGTAACCCGTATAATCGACTTTTTCGGTTTGTATAATTCCTTCGGAAAAAAACCTAGTTGTTCGTATCGTTGTTTAACGAATTAATTTCTTCGGATAAGAGCTTATATTAGGTTTCGTAAGTTCGACAGGCCATACATTATTCTAATCGGGGTCGATATAACGCCAAATACCAAACGCGTACGCTTTTGATTAAAATTCGCCTTTAAAGCGATTCCAGTCCCTAGGTCCCTTGTAGATAACGGAGAACGTCGACGGTACGGTCGCCATTATAGAGAATGTGGTATATAGATAATTGCTATTAATGTTAAGTCTATATCGTCTTAGCAGCAACTAACCAATTGATAATAACGTGATTTAAGCGAATAAACTCTTAATTATCAGATATAGGGGACATCAGTTGTGTTGTATTCGATGATTAGCTGCAGACGCTTTAAAACGCGCATTCCTCTTTTTATAGAGTCTAGTCACGGAACCTATATGTTCCGATCAGAGGGAGCCTTTCCGTATATAGGGTGCTAGCTAGCGCACCCCCTGCTAGCTGATATAATGCTCCTCTTCCAACGGCTTGGCTCCTAAGCTACTAGATCTACCGCAATATAGTGACAAGGTTTATCGGGCCACAGCTGCCCGACCCCCAGGATTTACCCCGCACTGCTCCACTGTGCGTTCAGGACAGACCTTATAAGCAACGGCTAATTTGGGATCGAACCCAGCACTAAGGTGTTACCTGCCGTCATGCGATCATAGTGTTATGGCTGTACCAATGCCACTACGCCACCAGAGCAAAAGATCGGTGGAATAATCGCAATTGTAGCAATTATTCTGGTGCTTACAGCTGTATAAGAGCTTCTACGACTACAGGTGAACAGGCTATAACAAAAAGATATAGGAAGGGGACATTTTTTCGAAAAGAGTTTAAAACGAGGCCGTATTAGATTAACCCGGCATTAAAACTTTTTTAGTAAAGCGTATCCAATTGCTGTTACGTATAAAAAACAACTTCGAATTCGTTGCAAGAAATCAATTTAGATATATTTTAGACGTATACGAATTCCATACTAAGGTATGTTATAACCAAAGAGACTTGGCATGAAAAAAGACGGTCGGGGGGTGTGACGGCTATGGGCTTAACGAACTATTCAACCTAAGTCGTACGGTTTATGTTAGCAGTGGTATTGTATAAATTTGAGCAATAAAGCGTTAGTTACGTTTGCTAATAGCAGATATAGATCTGGGTATATAAATTCTATTTGCAAACCGGTGCTATTTAAATTATAGAAAATAATAAACGTATATATTTTTCTTTTGACTTAAGGTATTCGAACCCGCTCGATCCTCCTTTTAGTGGTTGAGCTTTTTCGAGCCCATCGAGCTGTTCCCTTGCCTCGATTAGCTCGAAGTACTAGCGCTAATTAAATATTGCGAGCTTATCGAATTAGTTACGTAACTTTAGAACTTATATCGGGGATATGTTCTGTAACCTTCGATCGTTTGTCAGTAGAACCAAGGCTTTTAGCCATAATACGATTTCTTCTCTTCCAGAATTCTTGATCTTAAAGATTAATTTATTTATCACATTTGTTTGGTAAATAACTCTTCTTTTTTTATATTAAATTTTCATTTTTTAGCTGTTATGTCAGGTCGTATCAAAAAGCAAAAATTCCGCAGGCGTAATAACGCTTTGATTTTATCCAAAACAATTAACAATTTTAAATTTAACATATTTTAGTTTTTTTGGTTCCGTCGTAAATCCGAGAAAAAGATTTGTAAGGTTTATCTTAATTCCCGAAAGTACGCGCGTTATACCGAGCATAAGGGTTCTTATAACTTATTCGGGCCTTCCGAGATTAAATACTATAAATTAGTTGTTAAAAAAGACCGCCTTAAACTTTAAAAGCGTCTAGCTAAGAAGGAACCTTTTTGCGTCTAATAACATTTAGACGAATTATTCGGGTGTTTAGGCTGTTTGCGAAATTAAAAAAAACTTTTGCGTAAAAGTAGGATCGAAATATTACGTAAAGGTATTAAAGGTGCGAAAACGATAAAGAAGTTCGAACGTTTAGAACGAAAGTAACAATAGTTGAAAGTTAAGGTTACGTTAACGCAAATTTCCATACCCGTTAACTGGCCTGGTATCGAGGGAGCCGATTTAGCGTCGCTAGACTATATAAATTGGAGTACTTTAATCCTGGCGCTTCCGGCGTTGCTGGTGAAAGTTTTTTAAAAGGCGCTAGGCGTTCGTAAGGTTTTTCGCAGGTTCGCAGGTATTTTCGGAATCTGGATAATCTTTTTACTTAACTAGGTACTGGGTAAATCCCTTTTTTTGCATTCATCTTTTATTCTTTCTGCTTCGTAAACTGGTGCATTTTTTATAACGTACCACACAAGCGAACGGCTCATATAAGCGAGCGGCTCATTTCTCAGCACCTTGCAACAACACACTCAAATTACTCAACCACAATACTTCAAATCAATTCCAATCAATTGAATACGTCTTTGCTAACTGTATCTACAGCTTCCTTCCAAGCATGCGCATCATATTAAGCCCTGTTGCGAACGCCGTATTGCCATTCCCTTTCTCTAACCCGCCGGTAACCGACCGACCCCCAACGCGCCCCAGCTAATATTACCCGAATTTCGCAAGAACTAAAACCGAGCGTCGAGAAAGCGATTATTGTCAGATATAGGGGACATCAGTTGTGTTATATTGGATGACTAGCTGCAGACGCTCTAATACGTGCACTCCTCTTTTTATGGAATCTAGTCACGGAACCTATATGTTCCGATCAGAGGGGGCTTTTCCGTAAATAGGGTGCTAGCGCACCCCCTGCTAGCTGACACACCCCCTTAACGCCTTAACGCAGTTACGGCGTTAATCACTTCACTTTTTCACCTCCTAAAGCCGCAGCTTTCCATTTTACCTTTCCTCCGGCGATTATATCCTCCTAATCGGCCAATTCCTCCTTTGAAATCACTCGCAGGTTGTTCCTTCGCCGATCGAGGGCTTCCGTGATATCCATTAATCCTAGCTGCTTTTTGAAGTGTTTAAAAGGTTCGCGTATTAAAACCTTGGTTAGCCCATTAGCTAGCATATCGCCCGTAGATATATAATTTACTTTGATTATATCCCTTTTTACGGCTTTTCGCAACCAATGGTTATATATATCCATATACCGCAGCTTCGTTTGTAATAAGGCGACGTTGGCGTTAATAACCCGTATCGTCTGTTTATTATCGTATTACATATTTAATGGTTTAGCATTTAAGATAACTTCAAGTTTTTTAATTAGTTGAAAGTTAAATAAGGCCTTTTTTGCAGCCTGCGTAAGGAATAATAATTCCGTTTTTATTATAAAAGTAGTTATTATATTTTACTTATTTGCCCGTTATTTTATTATTCCTTTAAATAGTTTCATAACGTAAGTTTCGAAACTTTTTCGATCGATCGTATTATCTGCAAAAAAGGTATCGTTCCAAGTATTTAACGAATCCTTATTCCCGAATTGTAACGTTAATGTCTTAATCCCGATTAGGTATAATATAATTCGATCGGCCGTTTTATAATATATATTATTAAGGTTTAGGTTAAATCGGGCGAATCGGGATACCGTAAAAGCTATATTAGGTCGCGTATTAATTATTACGTATAAAATGGATCCGATTTTCTTTTGATATGTATTAACGGAGCTTGGATGGGCCAGATTAGGATTTAGTAATAGCTCGACGTTCGTTATTAGCGTATCTGGGAGGTTATTTAGTTTTTTTTTTTTGGGATTAAGTTAGCTAACTTATTTATAAAGTTTAATTAAAAAAGCCAAATTTTTCTTTCAGCTTTGTTTTTAATTACTTCGATACCGAGGAACCATTGTAGGTTTTTACTTTTTATAAGGATATACCGTTTTGTATTTGTTAGATTAACTGATTAACGAGATCTTGATTTTTTTTTGCGGTATGCTGTAACAATATCGTTTATAAAAAAAAAGATAAGTACCTTTTAACGAATAAAACAATAAGGTTCGTAAGGAACGAAGCGAAATTTTAATTCTGTAAATATCCCAGTAAAATCTTTTTACCATAGTAAAGGTAATTTCCTTAATCTATATAATACTTTCTTAATTAAAAGGATTTTATTACGTTACTAATACCTTAAAGGCGCTTTTATATATACTTCGTAAGGTAAATTAACGATAACGAAGGCGTTTATAACGTTATATTACTTAAGTTTCAGGTTAAACTTAACCGCGATAACGATTAACGTTCGAAATAACCTTCCAGTTAATATAAATGCGTAAGTATTGCCATAAGCGTTTTTAAGCTGTTAATCGTCCCGTACGACGAAACGTACCTTGCATTTTTGTAACCAGTTGTGTTTGTTAAACTTATAAACGTATACCTATATGCACCTTAATACTTATTTCCCTTTAGCAGAAAATTAATTAACGGCTTCCCAGGATTGCATTTCCTTATAGCTTTGCAAGTAAACCTTTTCGGCTTTACGAAACATTTCCTTTAGCGGGTATATATTTAGTTTTTTATAACTTCGCGGCGGCGGCTGTAAATTACGCTTATGTACCCGCTTTAACCACTTAAATGCCTTTTTATATACCAAGCTCTCATAATTTTTCCGATTAAGGTAACGCGTACTTCCGGTAACTAACTTCCCTAAACTTCCGCTGCTTACCGGCCGGTTATCGTACGTACTTACAAAAAAAGTTAAACGTTTTGCATCAAAAGCGGCTTTTTACACCCTATATTCGTTTCGGATAACACTTTTTAATACGGAACATACGGAAGGCTTCCGCCTATTACCCGTAAGATACCTTCGTTTTTTACCGTTACTTTAAGTTAAATAATATAAAGGGAATTTAAAGCTACCTTTATTTCTTCCGTCGGCGTAATAATCGTAATAATTATTAAGGTAAACATTAGCGGAAATAATAAACCAGGGGACAAAAATGGTTCGAACATAACGGTCGTATAAAAATAATCAATTCCTTAAAAATAAGTTTATTTTTCGCTACTTTATACGGTTTCTACGTTAGTACCTCTGTCAAGCTATTCCTTTTGCTTAGCTGGTAACTAAATTATTCCGTTTAAGTTTTTATCTTTTTGTTTTTATATAAAGGTTAAATAGTTATTTACTTAATTAAATATTTTTATCTATCGGAACAACTTTTAGAACTTTTCTTTTATAACATACAGAAAGTAATCTTTTAAATTTTTGATATTATTTAAAAAGGTAACTTTTTCGTTAAACTGTACGTTTCGAATAACAATAACCTTATTAATTAATGAGTTCCAAATTTCGTAAATATTCGTAAATCAGTAGTCGACAAGGTAACCAATTTATGCTTTAAGATTTAACTTTTAAAGTTTCTGCTTTTTTTTTTATAGCGGCAACTGTTATAACGTAGGCCATATAGCCATATACTCGCAGATAGGTTTGCTAAAGCTTCCGATCAAGTACTATAAAACCGTCTTTGTACGCCAGGTAAATATAATAAACCTCGTATAGGTTTTGCTAAAAAATTACGTATTTAAAGGTACGGTTATACAGATATACTGCAGATTTGAAAATATACACGATCAAAAACGAAGGTAATTTAACGTTACTTCGCATCGCAGTCGCTTTCTGCTTAATTATACCTCTTAAGCGTTTTGCACCCCCGTTTTAGGCCTGGGTATACGGTACTAAAGACTTAAGTTTAATACTAAAAAGAAGCAATTAAAACATATTTTGAAGTTAATAATTTTTCAAAATTTCGTTATCGCATTCGAACATTTATAGAAAAGCCTTATCCTGGTTTTTATGGACTCTTAAAAAATGCCGAAACGCTATAATCAATATATCTTACTCTCGGTTTTTAAAGTAAATGTCCCAAATAAAACCTAAGTATTTATCGGTAGCAAACATAACGTATTTATATCCTTTAGGGTTTTTTTCGAAGTTTGTAAAATCGATAGCGATTACTTCGAGCTTTAAATATCTGAATTTTAAGTTCCAAATCGTACCATTACCGATTCGTAATAATTTCGCTATATATAAATTAGCGTTTCGTCAATAAGCCACCAAGGCCGCATAAATAACTATTGCGCTAATATCTTTAATAACGAACGAATCAAACTTATTTATCAGCATAACAACTACCTAATCGTACTTATCTCGAATAAAGTTGTTAATTCTTCTATTATCCTACCAATACCCCTATTTCCGAAGCTGCCAAAAAAACACCAAGTTGCATACGAAGCTTTCGTAATAGGCTACATCGTACAAACGTAACGCTTTCGTACCGCTAAAACTTCGAAGCACCATATCAACCTCTTTATACCCCTTCATCGGCACGAAACTATTATCTACGTATACCCCGTCGCCTTATACAGTTAGTTTAAAGTTTAGAAACTTGCTAATAAGGTTAAAAATATAGATCGTAAACATTAAATCTAAAATTAATAAATTTCTTAAAAGGTAAAACGCGACGCTTATCGTACTGCGTTAATCAAAAATTAAGAAATACGCCAAAATTCGCCTTATTCCCTATAAGAATCAATTGGTATTTAAGTAATTAATTTTTTCATAAACTCTAATAAACCTTTAATCTTTTTCTTTAAAAACTGATCGGAAATAATCCGACATTAAACGTATACAATTATCCTATCGTTAAAGCGGAACCCTTCTAAAGCTTTGCCAGGAAACGCATAAAAGCATTAGGATAAGGTATAGTAAACGCTTAAGCAAGCCTTATAACGAATACTCTATACATCCGATTCCTATCGCTTTTGTTTACTTCCGCTTTGATCCGTTTAAGAACCTTTACGGCCGCCACGTTTCGACTTACGCCTTTAAATTTTTCCTTACGCTGGAAAGTTAATATCCTTAGTATTTTCCTAATTAAGATCGCCTTAATTAAAAAAACCTACTAGAATCATTTGGAACGTCGGAAACGCTATCTTAATATTTCGTAATATAAATAAGGGATAAGTTAATACCTAATAATCTAAAAGGTTAACAACCATCTTTTAGTAATTAATCGTACCGTTATCAATCTCGGTTTTCTTTATTATTTGGAAAGTAATTATCTAGTTTTTTATAATTAAAGCCAAAGTGATATATAAATCGTTAACCAATATGGTCGCTGTTTTCGTTTCTGGGCCGCTATAACGCTGTTTTTGGGCTATTATTTCATACTATTTTACGATTTATTCGTCTAGTTTTTTCGCTAACTTCGAGGTTTGCTTCAACCTTTCGCGGTACTTTCGTTAGGTATTATTCATAAACCTGCTATTATATACCTTACCAAATTCGGCCAAAGCGGCGCACTAATCTTTTAGGTTTTTTACTGGGAAATAACTTATTTTTTTGATTGCTGGAAATACCGATTCCAGGACTTATTTCGTAAGATCGTTGATCTTTTTGCAAAAGTTTTCGTACTTCCGATCCTCGTAGGTATATGTCGCGAAGTCTTAGGTATAAGCTTGTTTGCTTTCTGTCGTTCTCTTAAGCAAACTTGTTAAATAACCCGTATAATCGACTTTTTCGGCTTGTATAATTCCTTTAGAAAAGGAATTAGCTGCTTACGTCGTTACTTAACGAAGTCGTCTTTTCGGATAGGAGGTTATATCGGGTTTCGTAGGTCCGACAGGCCATACGTTATTCTGATCGGGGTCGATATAACCCCAAATACCAAGCGCGTACGCTCTTGATTGGAATTCGCCTTTAAAGCGATCCCAGTTCTTAGGTCCTTTGTAGATAACGGAGAACGTCGACGGTACGGTCGCCATTGTAGAAAATAGGTTATATAGATAATCGCTATTAATGTTCGGCCTATATCGTTTCAGCAGCAGCTGATCAATTAATAATAACGTAATTTAAGCAAATGAAACTCTTAATTGTCAGATACAGGGGACATCAGTTGTGTTGTATTGGATAACTAGCTGCAAACGCTCTAATACGCGCACTCCTCTTTTTATGGAGTTTAGGCACGGAACCTATATGTTCCGATCAGAGGGGGCTTTTCCGTAAATAGGGTGCTAGCGCACCCCCTGCTAGCTGACAATTATTAACCGAATCCTTAACCTATATACGCGAGTATTTCCTGTCCGGCTGTAGTACGTTTGAAGATATATCGGGAAATGTATTGTAGAACGTGTTGGAAAGCGCGTTGGTAGGCGCGTTAGAGAGCGTGTTGCGGGGTGTTGCGGGGCGTATGGCAGGGCGTTCCGGGGCGTATGGCAGGGCGTATGGCAGGTCGTATGGCAGGTCGTATGGCAGGTCGTGTCGGATTTGATTTTCCAATAATTCGAGACCTACGTAATTATACGATTAAAACAAACGTTTTCTAGAAAGATGAACACTTGCTATATAGGATAAACAAGTTCTTTAAGCTAGCAAAAAGATCGTGGCAAAGAATTGCTGCTAACAGCTACTGAAGATGGTCGGTCGCATATAGGTTAGGAGGAAGGAATGGCAATACGGCGTCTGCAACAGGGCTTAATATGATGCGTATGTTTGGAAGAAAGCTGTAGATACAGTTAGCAAAGACGTATTCAATTGATTGGAATTGATTTGAAGTGTTGTGGTTGAGTAATTTGAGTGTGTTGTTGCAAGGTGCTGAGAAATGAGCCGCTCGCTTGTATGAGCTGTTCGCTTGTGTGGCACGTTAATTTTTTTGTTTTGTTTTATACGAAGTTTAATCGTGTTTGCTGCTAACTTTAATAAGGAAATATGAAAAATTGGATAAAGCTTGACCTTCGGCGGTGGCTCCAGTTCGTAATAGGTTTTTAAACTTTTCTTAGCGATTTTATATAGGCTGATATACTTGAAACCAAGTTTTTTATTTAACCTTTTAATCTGAATATTTTTAGTAGCTACGTAAATTATTTCTCCTTTCGAAAAGGTTAATCCCTTTATCCTTTTTTCGTTGTAATACTTACTTACCTAGTCGCGTATAAATTTAAGGTTTGATTTTATTTCTACGTATAAATGTTTTAACTGTTTTAACTTAAAAATTGCTTTAATGTTAACTGGTCTATCCTTATATAAATTTCGATAGATTTTAGGTATAAAACTATAGTTAGCAGTTGCTAGTGTAATTTCGATACTTTCGTAATAGCTAGTATTATAAGCTAACTGTATAACTGAAAACTTCTTATCCTCGTTGTTTTATTCGTAATTAACATAATATCGCAAATACGTTTATAACGTCCGGTTAATTCTTTGCGTTTGTCAGTTTGTTTAAAGTTTAAATACGCTATATAATTTGTAATTTAATTCAAGTTAAGTTATTAATCCTTGCTAAAATTTCGAAATAAAGGTAATACCTTTATCTGGAGTAACTTTCGTTAGGGGTCCGTAGGTACCGAAAATATGCTTAAGGCAAATATATACAAGTTACTTTATATCGGTATCCTCATTATAAGGTAAAAAATAAATATATTTCGTAAATCGATTAATGATTACGAAAATACTGTCGTAATATACTTTTATAGCTGGATTTTTTGATAATAGAAGCTTAGTAATAAAGTCAAATATAATTAAATCCTATAATCTCTTAACAACTAGTAACGGTTATAATTCGCCGTAGGGTTTATATAGTTATAAGTTCGCTTTAGCGCAAATATTGCATTATCGCATTACCTTTTGTACTGTAATTTTCATTATAAGAAAATAGTATATCCGTTATAAGCGTTTTAAGGTTTTATAGATTTCTGGATCTCTATATACCGGGTATTCGTATATATCTCGTTTTAGGTCCTTTTTATAAGTCTTTGAGCACCTATATTTTGTCTATTTAGGACTTTACTAGTTACTTAGCATTATATTATTAAATTCGTTACTATATATTAAATGGTATTGCTTATATCGTAGTAATTCGTCGCTTTTTTAAGTATTTTTCGGGAGTAATATCGAATATTGTTTGTTATACCTTAATCTTAAGTTCTTCCAGGTTCGGTCGTTTGTTTAATAGGTTTGCTTTGCTATTTTCTAATACTTTGCGATAAATAATAACGTAATCGTATTTAAAAAAGCTTCCCGGATGACGCAATTGTCTTTCGACAAAGTCTCCTATCATAAAGAAATGTATAATATTCTTATAATCCGTATATATCTTAATTTAATATATATTACTTTTAAAGTAATATTGGAATTTCTTAAAGGCGTTAACGCTAGCTACGAACTCCTTATCGTAAATAGGATAAATTAATTCAGCTCTATATAACTTGTAAAAATAAACCGGATTAAGGTAAAGTGTTTCTTAATTATTTTAATATCCAACCATAGCTTTTAAAGCATAATCCGAAACGTCGGTTTCTAGCTTAATTAATCGTTCTAGGTTATATATAATCAATACTGGTTTACTGGTAAAAACCTTCTTAATCTGCTGAAAAATTATCTTTTCTTTTAAAGTCCACTTAAACTAATTCTTTTTTAGTAACTTCCGTTAATAACATAGCTATCCTACTGAAGTTACGTATGAATCGTCAATAATAATTCGCAAATTTAAGAAATACCTATATTTCATTAACATTAATAAGCTGTACTCAATCCTTAACTGCTGATAGCTTTTTAAAATCCTTGTAAATTTGTTCTAG
Source organism: Monosporascus sp. mg162 (assembly GCA_004155945.1). Taxonomy (NCBI): domain Eukaryota; kingdom Fungi; phylum Ascomycota; class Sordariomycetes; order Xylariales; genus Monosporascus; species Monosporascus sp. mg162. Next base: position 25,926 of record QJNY01000222.1, read on the forward strand.
CGTAATAATATATCCTAGGAATTTCGGGTTCTGCTTATAAAAATGCCTTTCTCGATATTCACGAAACGTTTGATATTTTATAGCCCTTATAAAACCTAACAAACATATTTTTCTTACTTTCCTTCCGTTTCGAAAAAATGAGAATGTCGTCGAGATAGCAAATAATAAAAATATGCAGGTATTTCTTTACTATAGAGTTTATCATTCGTTAAAAGGTTACTGGTACGTTCTTTAATCCTATAAGGGTAACTAAGTATTCGTATAAGCTATATTTCGTCCTAAAACCTATTTTTTATTCATATCTCTTTTTAATCCGAATGATATTATAACCATTTCGAAGGTCGATAGTTATAAACTATTCTGCTCCGTAGAGGCGGTTTTTTATTTCAGTATTTAATAATAACGGCATTTTATTTTTAAATGTGTTATCGTTAAGTTGTCGATAATCTATTCCAAGCCGAAGCTTTCCTCCTTTTATCGGTACGAAAAATATAAAATATCCGGCTGGTAATTTAAAACGCCGTATCTCTCCATTTAAAAGCTTATTTTCTAAGTAATCGTGGAACGTATATAGCTTTACATAGTTCAGGTTTTATATTGGATAAACAGCGGTATTTTTACTATCCTTTAATATTATTTTATAATTCCATTTATTATACGCCGGCAATTCGGTATTATGTTTTTTGCCAAATAATCTATTGTACCTATAGCATTATAAAAGTATTTAGCTATTTATTTTGGTAGGTTTTCGGGCGGTTGTTTTCAATCGTTATTTATTTAGTTAAATTTTGCTTTAAAGGTTGACCATAATATATTACATTTTGTAGTTGTGCCTTTTTCTTTTAATATATCGTATTACTTTAAGTAGTAAGATTTCTACCGTTTCTTTTTGCCGATACTTGTTTACCTTATCGATCGAATATTAAGATCTTTCGTCGTTTGGCATATCGTTGGAAAATATATCGTAATCTATTTTGCAAATTCTTTAATTAATAACCGGGTTATATTATTCCAACTACGACAAACCAAATATTAAGTCGTAATCCTTAATAGAAATAATGTCGAAACTAAGGATTTAGTTTTTTTGACAAAGGTTTTAAGGTAATCAATTTCGCGTCGGATCTATTTATAGTTATAGCTAAATATCTAATCCTTAGCATTATCGACTTTGTAAAAATATTTCTTGTTCTTTTATGGTAGCTGTAACTTATTAATTACTTTTCAAGCTATATAATTACCTTTCCATATTCCGCAATTTATAAATGCAATCTATCCCTTATTTTTAATTCGTACTTATACCGTAATAGGTTTCTTTCGTACTCGTTCTTATCGCGTTTCAAGTCTTCCTAAGGTGTTGCTATCTACCTTTGTTTTTCCTGCCGGCCTAGGGCTCCGTTATAGGTGGCTTAGATTTTTTGGGCTATTTTTGAATTGTTAAATTCTTTTTCCCAGCTTTTTGTTTTCGTCTTAGATCCTCTCATCTTATCGCCGCAGCGTTACTGCCAAGTATTCCCTTTAGTTTTGGAATACTTTTTCGGTAATATATTCTGGCTTTAGAATTTTCCAGCTTTTATTCGACAAGAAGCGAATTTCCTTCCGTTCAGTTGATCGCTTTTCTGGGTTTTCCGTAAAGTCTAGCTGAATTTGTAAATCGGTAATTATTTTTTAGCAGTGTTTTGTTCCTATCCTTTCGATCAATTTTTGTGCGTTTAATAATCGCATTATTCGTAATAGCAATGGAGTTTATATTCAGGGCAATACTTTTCTTCTAGCTAGTTCCTAGGTATTGCCAGCTTATTGGTTTTTTCCATCGTCGTCATTTTTCGCAAGTGTCGGTACTACTTCTGGTCTTTAAAATCTTTTCCGGTTCGATTGTTAAAGTCGAAACCTTATCGCCATATGCGCCTAATTCGTCGCGCGATATATTCTTTTTGATCCTTATATATTTCGTACTAAGGGCTTTTGCAGTTAGCAGCGTAAAGTTTTCCCTATCGATCGGGCTTTCCTAAGCATAAGTTCTGGTCCCATTCTTTGTATTCCTTTAATTACGCCTTAAGCATTAACTGGTTATTTCTTTGCTGCCGTTTTTGCTATCTGCAGGAAAGTAGCTTATCGTAGCTTAGCTTTTCCATCCTTCGTACTTCTATAGTCATTAAGTAAACATTAGTCCAGTAAACCTAGCTTTTTAACCTTTCGGGCTTCCGCCTTGGCTAACTTTTTTGCTTCCCTTATTCCTTATCGTACTTTAGATAAAAGATTATCGTTGTTTTTGGCGCGGATTATGTTAATCGTTTTCATATCGCCAAATTCTTTTTTGTGCTAATTTTTAAGGACTGGAATCTAATAAACCTTTTTCGGGCTTTTGCATCTTCGCGTCATATACCCGGGCTTACCGCAATTATAGCAGGTAACGACTGTTTTATCTTTCGACTAAATGGCCCTTAATTCTATAAATCCTAGTTAAGTTCCATAAAAAATGAAACGCGTAAGGAGCTTTCGACCTTAATTAGTTTCTTAAAACTTGGACCGTAAGGCGAACTGTTTTTCGTCGTTCTTGTCGTCGTTCAAATTGTCGATTATCGATTTTTACAACTTTAGCGATGTACTTATCGAATGCGTTAAGGCGTTCGATTTTGATAATTTCGTCCTTACTATCGTTTTTTAATCCTTTGTAAAAAAACGCTAATCAATATATTGTCTTTGTTATTTACTTATCCTGCCGTAGCCATAAGGTTCCTAAATTCGACTGCGTCCTTAAAAACTAGTTCTTTTTATTTAAGCTATAAAAAGATTTATGCAGCTTTTCGTTTTACGTCTAAGTTGTCGAAATTATCCCTAAGCTTTTGTTCGAAATTAACGTAACTTTCGATAATGTTTGTAGTAGCCGCTTTCTAGTCGTCTTCCGCATTCTCCAGGTAGTTTCGTAACGTAAGCGCAAACCAATCCAAAACATCCTCTTTAAAGAATCCTACCACAACAAGGATCCTGTCGACGTCGTCTTCGACCTTCTCCGGTCGTAGATACACTCTGGCCTGGGTTAAAAAGCCTTAAACGCTTCCTGTACCATTATAAGGTTCGGACTTTTTAACCTTAAGTTTTGGAATAACCGCTACTGGTACGGGGGCGGTTAAAGCGGCGGTAGCCTAAGCATTAAGCTGCTAAATACGGGCCTTAAGCTGCTGGATACGTTCTTACAACTACTGGGCTAGAGTAAAAATAACGGCTTTGGTACTGGTCGACATTTTAACAGTATTAAATATCGTTGAAAAGTTTAACGGTATTATTAAACAAAAGCTTGCAACGTATAATAGTTATAGGCTTAACTAATTATTAAACCTAAATCGTACGGTTTATATTACCAGTAATATCGTAGGAATTTAAGCAATAAAACGATAATTACGTTTAATAAAAACAAATATAAATCTAAATAACCAAGTTATAATTAGAGGCTGGTACTATTTAAACTATAAAAAATAATAAGCGTATATATTCTTCTTCTGGCTTAAGGCACTCGAACCGGCTCGATCCTCCTTTTGGTAGTCGAGCTCCTTCAAGCCCATCGAGCCGTTCCCTCGACTCGACTAGCTCGAAATACTAACGCCAATTAAACACTGCCAGCCTATCAAACCAGTCCCGTAACCTTGGAACCCACATCGGTGATATATTCTACAACCTCCGACGGTCTGTCAGTAGAGCTAAGGGCTTTGTCCATAACAGAGGATGTGGGAAACATCTCCGATATAGGTCTTAAGTTACGTAACTGGCTTAAAGGTCTTAAGATGCTTGGCGCTTTAAGCCTCTTAAGCTGCTGGGATAGCTTAAAGGGCTCAACGGGCTTAAAAGTTTGAATCGCTTAAGCAGCTTAATCCAAGACTACTATATATACGCTTACTATTTTCTATAGTTTAAATAGCATCAGCTTGTAATAACAATTTGTTACCTAGATTTACATCTGCTATTACCAGACCTAACTATCTCGTTATTATTCAGATTTTTACGATACCACTGCTAACATAAACCGTACGACTTAGGTTTAATAATTGGTTAAACCGAAAAGACGTTACAGGGTGGGACTAGTATTTAACACGTAACTTCTTAAGAAAAATATATATATTACTTGTTATGGCAAAAGGCCTTGGCTCGATTTACAGACGGTCGGAGGTTGTGGGACACATCTCCGATATGGGTCTCAAATCACGTAACTGGCTCCAACCAGCTTAATGTGTTTAATTGAGTCAACAAGGGCTTAACGCCTTGAGCCGGTTGAACCAGGACAATAGCTCAAGGGAGCTTAATAAACTTAAAAGGGATCGCTTACTAAAATCAGGTTTAAGCTGGTTTAAATGGATTAAGCTAAAATTAAGATATATACATTCGTTATTTCCCATAATTTAAATAGCACCAGCTTGCAATACAACTTAATTACCCAGATCTATATTTACTATTACCAAACGTAACTATCGCTTATTGTTCAAATTCATCCGATACTATTACCAACATAAACCGTACGACTAGGTTTAATAATTGGTTAAGCCCATAACCGTCCTACGTTGCATGCTTTTGTTTAATAATAGCGTTAAACTTTAAGCAATATTCAACACTATCAGAATATCGACTAACGCCGAAGCCACTATCCCTACCCTAGCCCAGCAGCTGCAAAAACGCGTCCAGCAGCTTAAGGCCCACGTCCAACAGCTCATTGCTCCAGCTGCCACCCCAATCAATTCGGTACCAACAACCGTTACTCCAAAGCTTAAAGTCAAAAAACCCGAACCTAACGATAGCATAAAAAGCGTTTAAGGCTTCCTAAGCCAAGCTAAAATATATCTACGTTTGGAAAAGATCGAAAACGACGCCGATAAAATTCTTATTATAGCAGGTTTCCTTAAAGGGAACGCTTTAAATTAATTTAAGTCTACGTTACGCGATTACCTGGAAAATGCAAAAAAGGACCAAAAAACGGTTACCAAAACTTTTTTCGAAAATTACATTAATTTCGAACAAAAGCTTAACGATAACTTCGATAACCCGGACGCAAAACGTAAAGCTACATAGGACCTTTTACAGCTTAAATAAAAAGGACCGGCTTTTAAATGTGCCGTCGAATTTAGGAACTTTATGTCCAAGACAGGATAGGTTGACGACGAAGACGATATCCTAATCGACGTCTTTTATAAAAAGCTAAAGGACGATGTTAAGGATAAAATTATTAAAATCGAACGACCTAACGTATTCGACAAATATATCGCTAAAGCTGTAAAAATCGACAATCGATAGTTTAAACAACGATAAGAACGACGTAAACAATTCGCCTTCCAGTTTAAGTTTTAAAAAGCTAACTAAAATCGAAAGCGCCTTACGCCCTTTACCTCCTATAGAACTTAAGTAGGGCTTTTGGAACTAAAGGTTATCCAGTCGAAAGATAGAAAATCCGTTACCTGCTATAACTGCGGTAAGCCCGCACATATTACGCGAAAATGCAAGAATTTTAAGAAAAATATATATTAAGTTCTAATCTTTAAAGACTAGCACAAAAAGAAACTTGGCAACGGAAAGACGATTAATATGATCCGCGCTAAAAATAACGATAACCCTTTACCTAAATTGCGATAGGGAATAAGAAAAGCGAAAAAGCTAACCTAAGCAAAAGCTAAAAGGGCTAAAGAAGTTAAATCTATTAGACTTTACTATTACTTAAAAGTTATAAGAGTACGAAAGATAGAAAGAGTTAAGCGACGATAAGCTATTTTCCCGCGTATAATAAAAACGGTAACAGAAAAATAACTAGTTAATGTTTAACGTATAGCTAAAGAAGTACCAAGGATAGGACGAAAACTTATACCTAGGAAAACACGATCGGTACGGAAAGCTTTACGCGGTCAGCTGTCGACGACCGCAGTGCGTGATATACGAGGACGAAAAAGAATATATTGCGCGACGAATTACACGTATATGGCGATAAGGCTTTAATTTCAAGAATCGAATTGAAAGCGATCTTAGGGACCAGAAGTGGTACCGTTATATACGCGAAATAGTAATAATAAAAAGGTTCGACGAGCTGGCAACCACCAGGAGCTAGCCGGAAGGCAAACATTACCCTGTATATGAACCTTAATGCTATTACGCATGGTATAATTACCAAACGCAGAAAGAATTGGTCCAAAAAACAGTAAAAAAGCATTACTAGAAAATGATTACCGATTTACGGATCCAGCTAGCTTTTATGGAGGATTTAAAAACGCGATTAACTATATAGGAGGAAATTCGCCTTTTTTTAAGTTAAAGCTGGAAAACTTTAAAGCCAGAATACATTACTAAAAAAAGTTCCAAAACTAAGTGGAATATTTGATAGCAACGCTACGCCGACAAGAACAATAGTTGAAATGGATTTAAGACGAAAATAAAAGACTTGGAAAGAGAATTTAGAAACTCGAAAACAGGTCAAAAAACCCAAGTTACTTATAATAGAGCCTTAAGTTGGCAGAAATAAAGGTGGATAGCGATACGTTAGGAACGTTTTAAACGTAATTAAAATAGTACGAAAGAAATTTATTGCGGTATAAATACGAATTAAAAACAAGCGATATATCGCATTTGTAGATTGCGGCGTAACAAAAAGTAATTACATCGCCCTAGAAGTAGTTAACGAGTTACAGCTATTATAAAAGGATAAGGAATACTTTTACGAGGTCGAGAACGCCGAAGGTAAGATATTTAATTACGACGATAGATAGGTTCGATACGATATTAATTACTTTAAAACTTTTGTAGACAGAAAAAAATTAATTATTAGTTTCGACGTTATCGCCAGAAAGGACTTCGATTTGATCCTAGGTTTGTTATGGTTGGAATAATATAACCCGGCTCATAACTGGAAGATTCGCAAAATAGATTACGATTTACTTTTTAACGATAAGCCAAACGACGAGATATCTTAATATTCGATCGATAAGGTAAATGAGTGCAGGTATAAAGAAACGGCAGAAACCTTACCATTTAAGAATATACGGCATATTAGAGAAAAAGATTATAATCGAGGAATACAACGCATTATTGCTAACCCTAAAGCAAAATTTAGGCAGATAAATAAGGATTTAAAACGACTGCCCGAAAAGCTACCAAAATAAATGGTTAAGGTATTTTCATAGTACTATAAATACGATAAGTTATTTGGAAAAAAACTTGAGACCAAATTGCCAGAACATAGCGAAGGGGATTACGAAATAATTTTTAAAGATGGCAAAAGTACCGCCTTTTATCCGATATACAACTTGAACTATGCAGTACTATATGCATTCCGCGATTACCTCGAAGACAGGTTTCGAAAAGAATAGATTCGACGTTCTAAATTACCAGCCGGATACCTTATATTTTTCATACCGAAAAAAGGGGGAAAGCTTCGATTAGTGGTACATTATCGATAACTTAACGACATTATCGTTAAGGATAGAACGCCGTTATTACTGATTACCGAAATGAAAGATCACCTGCACGGAGCAAAATGGTTTACAGCTATCGATCTTCGTGACGGCTATTGAAATGGTGCAGGGTGTCAGGCCAGGGGACATGGCTTGGCTAATCAATTAGTCAGCTCCACATGTGTATTTCTAGGAGCTTTTTTAGCTGGGCGCAACTCCGAGACATGTTTATTATCGTCCACTTATACACTTATGTCTATTCTAGAGTCTGGTTTAACACCACTCCAAATACAGTGTTTTTCGTTTGCCTTTATTACCACTATATTCGGCCATTTTATTATGACATGCTTATTAAAGATGCTTTGATCGGAACTAAGTTTTCCCGTCACAATTTAAGTGGCTGCTAAGGAGAGGATATTGGCTTTTGTTAGGTGGCGACGGACTTCGATTTTCGATTAATAAGTCGGAAAGAACGGAAGGGATAAGGTTTTGATTAGATGTATTACGATTCGATTACGATTATAGCTATAGTTACGATAACATAAGCGGTATATAATTAACGACCGCGATTATAGTAAGGACGTAACTCTTTGTACGATTAATAAAAAAAAGGTGTTAAATTAAGGCTTTAATACGAGAACAGCTTGATTTGAACGACGACAAAGGAGTACGAGCGCGTATAAATAACTAGCTTTAAAGTATGAATTAATTATTTAACTTCTAGATCGATTACGTAATTTAGGATATTATACGTATTGATAGGAAGATTACGTGGCAAGACAAAATATAAGATTTAATTGATAAGGGTTGAAAAAGCTAACATTACGTTGCTGGCGACGTGGCTATTAGGATTTGGATTGATTAAAATAAATGCAGCGACGACAAGATTAACGATATAGATAAGATAGCGAATACGAGCAGAAAAAGGAATAAGGTTGTAAAGTTATTTATTTTGTATGCGAAAGAAAAGTATCGAAAAAGGAATAACGTCTCTTAATACGATGTAGGAATTAGGAGAAAGATGTTATAAGACATATTTTGAATTTTGCTACTGTTAATAGGGTAGTATTTTATTTGGTTATTATTAGGCGGTATTATTTGGGATTTAATTCTTTTGTTAAGCTTAAGTATTATGGCGCTTAGGTTGGTAGTGGAGGTATTGATTAGCAAATTGGAAAAGGTGCGGTTAGATAATTAACGACGTAGCGATAATTAGGATAAGGTTATTCGGACGGATGGTAAAAGGAGGAGGTTACTTGCTTGTTAGGTCCGAAAGAAAGGAAAAGTGTATTTAAGATAATTATTGCAGATAGTGATTTACTTTTTGCCTAAATATATTCCGTTTGGAGCAGCATTTTAAAATTTAAGTAATTTAAGGACTGGTGGTATTAATTCGTTTGAAATAAGCTTTAGCAAATGTTTTAAAGGCCTATCCAAGGTTTTTGAGATTGTTATTTACGTTTAGTTATAATACGGATTATTGCTAGTACCGAATTTCCTTAACCTTACGAAGGATTAAAATCTTGCTTTAAGTACGACCGCTTAGTACCGATTAACAAAGAACCCTTACGATAGTAAGCCTAGCAAGGCTAAATCCTAGAGTACTAGCAGTTCGATTGGATTTTTAAAGCCAATTAAGGCTACGATTATTTAAGTAAATCCTGGAATTGTTGTGAATATACCGAAAGGATAAGAAATTATATCAGCCTAAAATTTAGAGTTATTTATAGGATTGGAAATACTTATACCGGACGTTACATTTTTTGGACTTACTAATTAATTTAATTACTGTTTCCCTTTTAACATTATAAATGAGCTTTTGTTTTTTATAATCTTTCCGGATTTATCGGCTTTTCCGAATTTTCGTTTTTTAGGAATTGGAGTTACCGATTAGCTTAAAGGAGTTAATAATTTGTTTACGAAGTATAAGCTTAAGAAATTTAAAATAATCGCCGAATTCCTTTACTAGACCAATAGTCCCTTTATGAAAAACCGGGTTAAAGTTGTAACGTGCCACATATATGAGCGAGAGATACATATAAGCGAACCACTTTTTGGCACTTCCTAACAATGCACCCAAATAACTCAACCATAACACATCAGGTTGGTTCAAATCAATCGAATGCTTCTTTGCTAACTGTATCTACAGCTTCTTTCCAAGTGCACGTATTATATCAAGGCTTGTTGCGGACGCCATGTTGCCATTTCTTCTTTCCAACCTGCCTGCAACCGACCACCCCCTAACGCGTCCAAGCTAATATTACTCCCATTTCGTACGACTTAAAGCCGACCGACTAGCTAACTATTCTCGACCGAATCCTTAACCCAAATACGCGAGCATTTCTTATCCGGCTTTAATACGTTGAAGATATACGGCGGAAAACGTGTTATAGGACGCGTTGGAATCTCGTTGGAGGGCGTGTTGGGGGGTCCGTACGGGGCGTGTAGCGGGGCGTACAGCGGGCGTACGGCAGCGCGTATGGCAGGGCGTATCGGGCTTGATTTCGTAACAACTCGAGACCTACGCAATTACACGATTAAAACAAACGTTTTCCAGAAAGATGAATACTTGCTATATAGGATGAACAAGTTCTTTTAGTCAGCAGAAAGCTTGTAGCAAAGAATTGCTGCTAACAGCTGCTAAAGTTGGGCGGTTGCGGGCGGGTTGGCAGGAAAAAATGGCAATACGGCGTCCGCAACAAGCCTTGATATAATGCGTGCACTTGTCCAGAAGCTGTAGACATGGCTAGCAAATAAACATTCGATTAATTTGAGTTGATTTAAGGTGTTGTGGTTGAGTTATTTGAGTACATTGTTAGGAAGTGCCAAAAAGTGGTTCACTTATATGTGTCTCTCGCTTATATGTGTGGGACGCTATTTGATAAAGTAATTTAATAGGACGAAACGTTTAAGCGTATCCTGAAGACTTTTAAGCTGTAGGACTTAAAGTAAATCCGGACCGCCAAAAATCGATTAATGACTTTAACGAAGTAAGTTTAATGCGGTATCTTGAATTATATTTGTAAGTATTGTTTAAAGTATGCTGTTAAGGTGAAAGATATCCTGGAAGAAGCTAAGCTGAAAGGCAAAATAATTACTAAGGACGAATATATTAAGAACTTATTGGAAAGGTTATCCGTTAGCTGTTTCGAAAGAATTTTCAACAATTTGTTTATAAACCTGGAAGATTTATACGTAACCAGTTACGATAATGCTTCGATGTTGACCAGAAATTAGTCCTTAAATAAAGTAGGATTTTTTAGATATGAAGGACGTGGGTGATAGTAAGGAGGTGTTCGTTTCGATATTGATTAAGAAGAAGAAAAGCGGTTTTACCCGACTTAATAGCTTAAGTAATAACGATTAATAAGTTTTTAATTGCGACCAAAAGCATTTAATGGTATTAATTAGGTATTAGAGATTACGAGTGCATTATAGAACTTAAAGATTGCATAAGTTCGATAAATTCAGAACTTAAAAGTGTTTAAAAAAAAGATGCGTAACCGAAAGGTAGCCCTAGTATTATAATATCACGTTCTGCCAGGATAGGAAGTACCTTTGGTATATAATTATGGTGCTAACCCGTCGATTAATGCAGTTAATTTAAAGCCGGATAAGTTTAATCGATTAAGCCTTTACCGTAAACGAGATGGCTACCGAGGTCGAGAAGGTTACCGTAGAAGTTATTAAGGTTAAGCTAAACGTTTCGGTAATTTTGATTAAGGTATTTGTTGGTTTTGCTTGAAGCTAGGATATATTCTGCAAAAGTGCCGTTTGTTTCTTAACATAGAAATTATAAGATTGGTTTTACTCGCCGAGAACGGATATATTAATTTCTTAAGAACTTTAAAAGATAAAGTTATATTAGGTATAATTTAGTTTCTTTAGATTTTTAAAATCTAGGCGATTGAGTAATAAATATCAATTTGGAAAAAGACTTTAAAATAGATATAGGGCTTGCTAGCTTTTTTTACCCGATTTAAGGGGAAAATGCGATACTTTAATGGGCAAGACGACATTTTCCGGGGTATAAACAGTTAATTAATTAATGCCGACCCGGATATTAATAATTTAGTTAAAACTTAAAAGCATATTATAGTTTTAAATCTATATTAATAGGAACTCGATATTAATTAAAGCTGAGCAACCGGTATTAGTATAACCCATTTCGTCGATTATAACGGAAAGCCATTTTCTAGAGAGGTACTGTTGCGTAAGTGGTTATGGAGTAATCCTGTCAAAAGTAAAGGTATCCGGCATCTAAAGGCAATTAAAACCCTGGAAATCGACGATTTTGATTAGCCGATTATGCTTATTAGCGTTATAATAGCTAAATGTTCTAAAAATGAAAAAAAGGAATCTGGAAGCGTAAAAAAGAATAAAATTAAGTACTAAATTAATAACGACGAATTAATATATAAGGAACTTTCGTTATATCATATGGAAGTCGGCGTTTAAATAAATAATATCTCTTAGATAAATGTTAATATCCTTTAAATAAACGATATTACCCAAACGGATGATACCTTTATTTATGAAGGCTTGATCCATAAATATGTAATTAAATTTTGGGAAAAGAAGATCCGGGAAAACTTTAAAAGGAAGTTTGGGATTATTTAGTCCAAATTGATTAAGGTTTGCTTAGACTTCGGAAAGGCTTTTAAGAATTTTATAGCCGTCAAAACTTTAAAGGTATTTAGTTGTAAACATAAAGAAACGATTAAAATCATTAAGGTCGAAGTGCAAGAATTAAAAGTTTCAAAAGTAAGGAAACCCGTAAAGATTTTTATTATGGATATCGGTTATAAAGCAGAAAGCTAAAAGGAAGCTAAAGATTTATCGGTTTAATAATGCAGCTTAACAGAATATATTATCTCGTTGTTTAGATTATCAGTTAAAATAAGTTACGGAGGTGGCGACGATTTGATTAATAAAGTTATCGATATTAAAACCGAATTAAACGTTATAATTGCGTCGTACGTTAAGCGCTATGGACTGGTTATACGATAAATCCGCGTATCGTTTTTGGGCTTTAATTTCTAAAAGAGGATACCGTTCGAAGATATAGTCGAGGTTTCCGTTTGGTTAGTTGGCCGATTAATTATTATGTTGTTGTTTGTTGTTAATAACTATTACGTTACGTAGTTATTAATTTTAGGATTTAATTTTATGGTTAAATCGAAAATGATGATTAATATAAACCTGAAAGTGATGGAAGGAATCTTGGAGTTTGGCCCGTCGAAGATTATTATCTTTTTGGTTTTTCTTGAAAAATTACGCGTAATATCCGTACTGATAAGAAATCTAAAAAAGAGCAGCAGGTAAAATAATAGGCCATTTACTGGCGAAAGTAGGTTTAAAATCGAAAAGATAGATAAATACGTTATAGGTCTTTATATTTTTTCGATTAATGATATTTATGCTGATTAGGACCCGAAAATTATTTAGCAAGTTATCGGTAATAAATTGGAACCCGGAGATAAGATTTTAGGATAGTTTAGTAACGAGGAATTTGCGTATGCTTTATATGGAATTTTGTAAGACGAGATGTAATACAAAGTTAATAATAATCGAACGGTCCAAATTAATACGATATATAAACCCAAGTGGAAGAAAGTAGTTCTTGCCGACGATGCACTCTTTAATAGATTAATACCTTTTAAAACCCCGAATTGAAAGGTTAAGGAATTCGAGAAAGTTTAGTAAGTTATTAATTAAGATAAAGAAAAGCCTGATAACGTTGGTATATTTTTAGCGGCTTTATTTTTTAGACTCACCATTATACTTCGAGGAACCCGCCATATAAATGAACGCGCCGACGAAGTTCTTGATTAATTAGAAGATAAGTTGACCCGTATAAAGAAAGCCTTTTTTAAAGAGATGCTTTTTTATAGAAAAGCTGCCTTAGCCTAGGATTAGAAAAAGTATGGTAAAATTAAATTAAGTATTATACCCGATTATATGATTCGAACAATTTTTTATAAGGTATGGCAAGTTAAGGGCATAATAGTGCCGGCGAGCATCAAGGATAAGCTGATCGAAGTATTACGAATGCCTATTTAGCAAGGTATTTGCGAATAGTTTTATGTTGCATATAGAAATATTTGGTTCCTAATCCAAAGAAGGATAGTAATTTCCAATTGATTAATTCTGCAACTAAATCAAACGTTGTTATTTTGCGAAATACTTTTATGCCGAATAATTGTGACGAATTTTCCGCGGATTTTACTATGTACTTTTTAATTATTTTGGTAGACTTTCTTTTAAGATATAATTAGGTTATTTTGGCTTTAGCTAGTAAAGATTTTACCATTTTCGCAATATTGTTAGGGTTTTTAGGGTATACTATTATAATTTAAGAGTTTATTAACTTTGTAGCTTATTCCTGCTACGTAGTTAAAAGGATTTTGGATAATTTGATGCCCGATATTACCCGGCCATTCGTCGATAACGTTAAAATTAAAGTCCCGAAGACCAGATTTAACGATAAAGAAATCTTTCTAAGAATTCGACCAATCGTTTATGCGCATATCGTTAACATAGATAAGACCTTTTTTAATTACGAGCTTACTGGTGCAACGATTAATATAAAAAAGTTTTAATAGTATTAAAAAATAAACGTAATAATCGGATTTATTTATAAAACGAATGGGCGGCGACTAAATACAGCCAAGGTAAAAAAGATCTTAAAGATTTAACTATATAAAAACGTTTCGGAGGTTAAAGTTTTCTGAGGTATTATCGTTTATTCTCGAATATTTATTACATATTTCGCCCTTAAGATAAAACCTTTTATAGGTCTGCTTCGGAAAAATCAACCTTTTTTCAGGGGCCCCGATTAGGACCGCGTAATAAAAAACGTTAAAAAGACGATTACAATTATCCCCGATTACAATTACCTTAAATAATATGCTTAAAGCCGGGAAAATTATTAAAAGAACAAAGTTAAGCAAAAAAAGCTTTAAAAGTATTTTCGGTTAATTAATTAATAAAATGGAATATTTCGTAAGTTTTAAAAATAATACCTGAAAAAGTATTAAGCTAAATTACGACGCTGGCAAACTGAAATATTAAGTTATTTTTAAAGTTTTAAGAAAATACCGGAATTATATTTATAAAATTTGATTCGTACTTGAAATTAACGTTAAGGTATTAGTAACTTAAATTAATAAATTTTTAAGCTTTTTATTTGGTATTATAATTATTCGTTAGGTCGCTTAAATAAAAATGTTAGATTTCGAGATTAGATATATTTCCGGCAAAAAGAATATAATAGCGGACGGTTTGTCCCGAAAACTACCTGGAACCTATAACGCGTTAAACGATTGATGGAAGGGAAAAGTCGATAACTTTATTAATCTCTAGCTTGAAGTTATTCGGCTTAACCTTATTTTGACTAGCATAATTTTTACATTTATTAACACGGATCGGCAATAAGCACCTTTTATCGGAAACTGGTTTAAGAATTTGCAAAAGTACGTTAGGTTTTTAACGATACTGAATTTTCTTAAACGGTTCGATAATGCTTTAAAAAGAAAAAGAAATGCTTTTAAATCGAAAACGTTAAATTACTTTATTTAGGACGGTATTTTTAAATGCAAAGCAAACAAGAAATACGGCAGCCGGCGAATGGTTAACACCGAACAAAAGCGATTTACAGTAATTAGGTAAAATTATATAGATTATGGCTATAAAAACTGAAATTCGACCTATCGTCGTATAGCAGCTTTATATTATTATCGTAATATATTTGGCTATATTCGAAAAGCAGTACTTACGTATACTAAATGCTAGAAAGTAGCCGATCGACGTTTCGAAAAAAGCTATAAATTTTCGTAGCCGATTAATATAGCTGTTATTTGGATAATCGATATTTAATTTATGCCTAATGATGATGGTTGCAAAGCTAGGGTCGAGACTAGATTCAAATCATTTAATTATTTGGAAACCAAAATCCTGCAATTAATTACCTTAGCAGCAGTTAATAAGTTCTTAAACAAATACGACTTTTATCGACATAAAATCCCGATTAAAATCAAAAATAACGGAAGCTTAAGAAACAAGGGCGAGGTTATTAAAGCCTACGACGTACTAAAGATTAAAAAAAGAGGTTGGTACCATATATGCAGCCTGGCGATAAGGCCTAATTAAAAAAGGATACGTTCCGATCGTTAAAGCCCTAATAAAAGCGACGAATGGGATTAGCAAAGGATAGGTTACGCTTTTGCCTAAGATGGTCTTCGCCGACAATACCATTATGAATAGTTATGGCCTTAGCCCTTATAAACTGCTGTACGAACAGAAAGCGCTTCTGCCGATCGGAATAATCCCGCCGACATGGAAAATTATAATTTGGGACCCAAATACGCCGAAAAAAGATTTAATTCCGTAAAGGATTAGGTTGTTAAAGAGGAAAATTAAAAACATAGCTAAGCTTAGTAAGGTAAGCGCTAATTAGCGTCGTAAAACTGCTAAATTGGCGAATAAAAAGAATAAGAACACAATAAGAAACAAACTTTTAGAAATAGACTACCTGGTTTTGTTATATAATAAGTTACGCTATATAGATATATTTAAAAATATAAAGCTAAAGTACTGTTAAACTGGGGCGTATTTAATTAATTATATTATTACTTTGAGTACTTATTATTTAATAGAAATTAATAGGACGAAGTTGTAAGATATTTTGCTTATTAATAAATTAGAGCAATTTATAAAAAATAAAAAAGGATATTAAAAACACATTAATTTATAAAAGGACGATTAAACGAAAACATTCGCTGATTAGCGCAAGAACACGATATCGGATATTTCGGATACTGCGAATATTAATCTACCTAAAAATTGGCAGCTTAAAGCTTTAAAACCTATAAGAATAAATATTAAAGTGTAAATACCTCATGGCCAACTTAAAGGCTATGCAGTTATGGCCGACAACGATACGACAAAGACGACCCGATCAGAAAAACGGAAAAGATTAACGCGATTAATTGCAAAAAACTGAAGTATAACAGTTTCTTTAAATTTCCTTAAGCTGCTTTCCAAGCTTCCATAAGTTCCTTTAAATTCAATTATTATTCCGCCTACCGATATTTTATACAACAACTACTATGCTCTTTTTATAATTAATGCTTCCACCTATATGCGCCCGGAACCGCGGATTAATAATATAATTTTCCACTTTATTTCGAAGTTAATTTTTATCGAATATCTTGAGAAGAGGATAAATCTTTGCGCAAATATCCTTTTTAATTCGTAATAATCGTAAAAAGCTAACCTTAAATGCCTTAAACCGTTCGTCCCAGAAAGTATAATTATGGCCTTCGATAAATTCGATATGGTGAAATGGTGCAGGGTGCCGGGCCAGGGGGCATGGCTTGGTTGATCAGTTAGTCAGCTCCATATGTGTATTTCTAGGAGCTCTTTCGTCGGGCGTAACCCCGAGACATATTTATCATCCATCGTTTATCGTCCACTTATACATTTATCTTTAGTTTGATTTAATTCGGACCCAAATATAGTGTTTTCGTTTTGCCTTTATTACTGCTGCATTCAGTTATTTTATCGTGACCTGCTTATTAAAAATACTTTGATCGGAACTGAGTCTCCCCGTCCTAATTTAAATGGCTGCTAAAAAGAGGATACTGGCTTTTGTTAGCTGCCGACGGACCTTAATTTTCGATTAATAAGTCGGAAGAACGGAAAGGACGAGGTTTTGATTAGATATATTTAAACTCGAATACGACTACGATAATAGTTACGGATACGATAATTTAAACGGTATGCAATTAACAACCGCAATTATGACAAAAACGCGACCCTTTGTACGATTAATAAAAGGGAATTATTAAATTAAGGCTTTATTATAAAAACAGCTTTATTCGGACGACGGTAAAGAAGTACGAGCGCGTATAGGCAATTAACTTTAAAGCATAAATTAATTACCTAAGTTTTGGACCGATTACGCAATTCAGAATATTATACGCATTAATAGGAAAATTATGTAGTAAGATAAATTATAAAATTTGATTAACTAGGGCTAAAAAAGCTAAGATTGCGTCGTTAGTAACGTAGTTATTAGGATTTGGACTGATTAAAATAAGTATAGCGACGACAAAATTGACGATATAAATAGGATAACGAATACGAGCAGAAAAAGGAATAAGGTTATAAAGTTATTTATTTTACATGCGACAGGAAAATATCGAAAAAGAAATAACGTTCCTTGACATAATGCAGGAATTAGGAAAAAAACGCCATAAGATATATTTTGGACTTTCTTGGCGTTAATCGGATAATATCAAATTTGGTTATTATTAAGCGGTATTATTTAGGATTTAATTTTTTTGTTAAGCTTAAGTATTATAACGTTTAAGTTGGTAATAAAAGTATTAATTAGCAAATTGGAAAAGGTGCGATTAAATAACCAGCGACGTAGCGATAATTAGGATAAAGTTATTTAAACGGATGGTAAAAGGACAAAATCGTTTACCTTTTAGGACCGAAAAAAAGGGAAAATGTACTTAAGATAATTATTGCGGATAGTTATTTACCTTATGCTTAAATATACTTCCGTTAGAACAGCATTTTAAAACTTAAGTAATTTAAGGATTAATAGCATTAATTAGTTTGAAATAGGTTTTAACAAATTTTCTAAAGGTTTATTAAAACTTTTTAAGATTGTTATTTAGGTTTATTTATATTACGGATTATTACCAGTATCGAACTTTTTCAGCTTTACGAAAAATTAAAATCTTATTTTAGATATAACCGTTTAGTACCGATTAACAAAGAACCCTTACGATAGTAAACTTAGCGAAATTGAACTTTAAAGCATTAACAGTTCGATTGGATCTTTAAAGCTAGTTAAAAATACGATTACCTAAGCGAACTTAGAAATTGTTGTTAACTTACCGCAAGGACAAAAGCTATTATTAACCCAGAACTTAAAGTTATTTATAGGACTAAAAGTATTTATACCGGACGTTACATTTCTTGAACTTATTAATCAGTTTAATTACGATTTCCTTATTAATATTATGGATAAGTTTTCGTCTTTTATAATCCTTCCGGATTTATCGGTTTTTTTAAACCTTCGCTTTTTAGAAACTGGAACTACCGATTGGCTTAAAGGAATTAACAAACTGTTTACGAAATATAAGCTTAAAAAGTTTGAGATAATCGCCGAGTTACCTTATTAAACTGACAGCCCTTTTATAAAAAACCGGGTTAAAGCTATACTTAATAATATAATCCAGTAGAACGAAACGTTTAAGCGTATTTTTAAAACCTTCAAGCTGTAGGATTTAAAGCAGATTCGGACCGCCAAAGATCGATTAAGGACTTTAATAAAGCAAACTTAATGCGATATCCCTAATTATGTTTATATGTACTGTTTAAAATATGCTGTTAGGGTAAAAGATATTCTGGAAGAAGCTAAGCAAAAAGGTAAGATAACTACTAAAGATAAGTACATTAAGAGCTTACTGGAAGGGTTATTCGCTAGCTATCTCGAAGGGATTTTTAATAATTGGTCCATAAAGCTAAAAAACCTGTACGTAACCAGTTACGACAATATTTCGACATTAATTAAAAATTGGGCTTTAAATAAGGCAGGACTTTTTAAATATAAAGGACGTAAGCAATAATAAAGAGGTATCCGTCCCGACATTAATCAAAAAAAAGAAAAGCGGTCCAACCCGACTTAATAACTTAAGCAATAACAACCAGGGAACTTTTAACCGTAACCAAAACCATTTAACCGTATTAATTAAGTATTAAAAATTACGAGTACGCTGCAAAACTTAAAGATCGTACAGGTTCGACAAATCCAGAACCTAAAGGCTTTAAAAAAAGAAATGCGCAACCGAAAGGCAGCCCGGATATTATAATATTATGCTCCGCCAGGACAGGAAGTACCTTAAGCATATAACTATAATACTGATCCGTCGATCAATACAATTAATTTTTAGGCGGATAATTATACTCGATTAAGCTTTTACCGTAAACGAAGTGGATACCGAAACTAAGGAAGTTACCGTAAAGGTTATTAAGGTTAAGGTAAACGCTTTGGTAACTTTAATTAAGGTACTTATTGGTTTTACTTAAAGTTAGGATATATTATACAAAAATGCCGTTTGTTTTTTAATATAGAAATTATTAAATTGGTTTTACTCGCCGACGATAAATATATTATTTTCTTTGGATCCCCGGAAAATAAAGCAACGTTAGGCATAATTTAGTTTTTTTTAAGTCTTAAAAAGCTAGGTAATTAAGCAATAAATTCCAATTTAGAAAAAAATCTTAAAATGGATCCATAGTTCGCCAGCTTTCCCTGCCCGATTTAAGGAAAAGATAAGGTACTTTAATCGGCAAGATGACATCTTTAAGGGCGTAAACAATTAATTAACCAGCCCCAATCCGGATACCAATAATGTAACTAAACCTTAAAAACATATTACGATTTTAAAGCCGAATCGATAAAAGCTTGACATTAATCAAAACAAGGTAACCGAAATTAACATAACCTATTTCGTCGACCATAATAAAAAGTTATTTTATAAAAAGGTACCGTTACGTAAATGACTATGGAATAACCTTATCGAAAGTAAAGATACCCGCTATTTAAAAGAAATTAAAGCTTTGGAAAACGACGATTTTGATTAACCGACTATGCTTATTAACGTTGTAATAGCTAAGCGTTTTAAGAATAAAAAAAAAATTGAAAGCGTAAAAAGAAACAAAACCGAATACAAGATTAATAACGACGAACTGATATACGAAGAACTTACGTTTCATAATATGAAAGTCGGCGCTTAAATAAATAACACCTCCTAGATAAATGCCAGTACCTTTTTAAGTAAACGATAAGACCTAAACGGATAATATCTTTACTTATGGAAGTTTAATCGATAAGTATGTAATCAAATTCTAGGAGAAGAAAATCCGGGAAAATTTTAAAAGGAAGTTTAAAATTACTTAATTAAAATTGATCGAAATTTGCCTAAACTTCGAAAAGGCTTTTAAGAATTTTATAGCTGTTAAAACTTTGGAAGTACTTAGTTATAAGAATAAGGAAACGATTAAGATAACCGAGGTTAAAATGCAAGGATTAAAAGTTTTAAAAATAAAAAAATCCGTTAGGATTTTTACCATGGATATCGGTTACAAAGTAAAAAGCTAAAAAAAAGTTAAAGTTCTATCAATCCAGCAATGCAATTTAGTTAAATATATTACCCCCTTATTTAAATTGGCAATTAAAGTAGGCCATGGAAGTAACAAAGATTTGATTAGTAAAGTTATCGATATTGGAACAAAATCGAGCGTTATAGTTATATCGTACGTTAAACGATATGGATTAGCTATGCGATAAATCCGCGTATTGTTTTTAGGCTTTAATTCTTAAAAAAGGACTTTATTCGAAAACATTATTAAAGCTCCCGTCTAGCTAATTGGCCGATTAATTATTATTTTATTGTTTGTCGTTAATAACCATTACGTTACGTAGCCATTAATCCTGCAATTTAACTTTATGGCTAAATCGAAAATAACGCTTAATATAAACCCGGACGTAATAAAAGGAACCTTAAAGTTTGGCCCGTCGAAAATTATTATCCCTTTAGTTCTTACAAAACGTATTACGCGTAATATTCGTACTAACGAAAAGCCTGAAAAAAAGCAGCCAGTAAAATAATAGGCCGCTTTACTGGCGAAAGAAAACCTACGAACGAAGAGATAAACGAGCAAGCTATAGGCCCTTATATTTTTTCGATTAATAATATTTACGTTAATTAGGACGCGAAAATTATTCAGGAAGTTATTGGTAACAAGCTGGAACCCGGAGATAAGATTTTAGGCCAGTTTAACGATAAAAAACTGGCGCATGCTTTATATAAAATACTGTAGGATAAAATATAATAAAAGATTAATAATAATCGGACCGTTTAGATTAATACAATATATAAACCTAAGTAAAAAAAAGTAGTCCCTGTCGACGATGCACCTTTTAATAAATCCGTACCCCTTAAAGATCCAAATTGGAAAATGAAAGAATTCGAAAAAGTTTAGCAAGTTATTAATTAAAATGGAGAAAAGCCCGATAAGCTTAGTATACCTTTGGCTGCTTTGTTCCTTATGTTTACTACCATACCCCGAGGAACCTAATTTATTAAGGAACGCGCCGACGAAATTCTTGATTAGTTAGGAGATAAGTTTACCTCCGAAAAGAAAGCCTTTTTTAAGGAGATATTTTTTTGCAGAAAAGCTGCTTTAGCCTGGGATTGGAAGGAGTGTAGCAGAATCAAATTAAGTGTTGCATTAGATTATAAAATTCGAACGATTTCTTATAAGGCATGGCAAGTTAAGGGTATAATAATGCCGGCGAGTATTAAGGATAAGCTGATCGAAGTATTGAGAGTATGTTTTTAGCGAGGTATTTTCGAATAGTTTTATGCTGCATATAGGAATACTTGGTTTTTAGTCGAAAAGAAGGATAATAAGTTCCGATTAATTAATTCTGCGATTAAATTGAATGCTGTTAGTTTGCGAAATGCTTTTATGCCAAATAACTGCGACGAATTTTCCGTGGATTTTATTATGTGCTTTTTAGTTACTTTGGTAAATTTTTTCTCAGGTTACGATTAGGTTATTTTGGTTTTAGCTAGCAAAGATTTTATTATTTTCGCAATACCGTTAGGACTTTTAAGGTATACTATTATGCCTTAAGGGTTTATTAACTTTATGGCTTATTTTTGCCGTATAGTTAAGTGGATTTTGGACGATTTAATGCCCGATATAGCCCGGCTATTCGTCGATAACGTTAAGGTTAAAGGCCTTAAAATAAGATATGACGATAAGGAGATTTTTCCAGGAATTCGACGATTCGTTTATAAGCATATCGTTAATATAAACAAAACCTTTTTTAACTATAAGCTTATTAGTACGACGATTAATATGAAAAAAGTCTTAATAATATTAAAAAACAATTGTTATAATCGGATTTATCTGCGGAACGAATAAGCGTCGACCAGATATAGCTAAGGTAAAGAAGATTTTAAAAATCCAGTTATGTAAAAACGTTTTAAAGGTTAAAGCTTTTTTAGGTATTATCGTTTATTATCGAATATTTATTACGTATTTCGTTATTAAAATAAAACCTTTTACCTGCTTGTTTCGAAGGAATTAACCTTTTATTTAAGGCCCCGATTAAAATTAAGTAATGGAAAGTGTTAAAAAAGCGATTACTATTACCCCGATTTTGATTACCTTGGATTACAGCCTTAATACAGGAAAAATTATTATAAGGATAAACGCGAGCAAAGAAAGCTTTAAAGGTATTTTCGGTTAGTTAATTAACGGAATAAAGCATCCTGCGCGTTTTAAGAATGGTACTTAAAAAGGTATTAAACTAAATTACGACGTTAGCAAATTGAAATATTAAGCTATTTTTAAAATCTTAAGGAAATTCCGGAACCATATTTATAGAATTCGATTCGTACTGAAAATTAACGTTAAGGTGCTGGTAATTTAAATTAATAACTTTTTAAGCTTTTTATTTAATGCTATAATTATTTATTAAGTCGTTTAAATAAAGATGTTCGATTTCGAAATTAAATATATCTTTAGCAAAAAAAAATAATAACGGACGGTTTATTCCGAAAGCTACCCGGAACCTTTAACGCGCTAGACGATTAATAAAAAAGAAAAGTCGATAACTTTATTAATATCCAGCTTAATATTATTCGGCTTAATCTTATTTTAACTGGCATAACTTCTGTACCTATTGATACGGATCGGCGACAAGGACCTTTTATCGGGAATTGGTTTAAAAAGTTGCAAAAATATACTAGGTTTTTAACGATATTGGATTTTCCTGATCGGTTCGATAAATGCTTTAAGGGAAAAAAAAATGCTTTTAAATCCGAAACGTTAAATTACTTTATTTAAGACGGTATTTTTTGGCGCAAGGTAAATAAAAGGTACGGCAGCCGGCAAATAATTAATACCAAGCAAAAACGACTTCCGGTAATTAGGTAATGTTATAAGGATTATAGCTATAAAGGGCGAAATTTAACCTATCGTCGCATAGCAGCTATATATTATTAACGTAACATATTTGGCCATATTCGGAAGGTAATGCTTACGTATATCAAATACCAAAAAACAGCCGATTAACGCTTTAAGGAAGGTTATAAATTTTCGTAACCGATTAATATAGCTATTATTTAAGTAATCGATATTTAATTTATGCCTAATAACGATAGTTACAAAGCTACGGTCGAAATTAGGTATAAATTATTTAATTATTTTGGAAACTAAAACCTTACGATTAATTACGTTAATAACGATCAAGAAGTTTTTAAATAAGTACGTTTTTTATTAATATGGCGTCCCGATTAAGAATAAGATTGACGGAAGCTTAAAGAATAAAGGCGAGGTTATTAAAGTTTATAACGTACTAAGAATTAAAAGGAAAGTTAATGCCGCGTATGCAGCCTAGCGACAAGGTCTGGTCGAAAAAGAATACGTCCCGATCGCTAAAGCCCTGATAAAAGCGACGAATAGAACTGGCAAAAGATGGGTTAAACTTTTACCTAAGATGGTTTTCGCCGATAGCACCATTATAAAAAGTTATGGCCTTAGCCCTTATAAACTGCTGTACGGACAAAAAGCGCTTTTACCGATCGAGATAGTTCTGCCGACATGGAAAATTATGATTTGGGATTTAGATACACCGAGAGAAAATCTGATTACGCAGAAAATTCGACTTTTAAAAAGGAAAGCTGAAAACGTGGTTAAGGTTATCAAAGTAATCGCTGAGTAACGCCGTAAAGCAGCTAGATTGGCGAATAAGAAAAATAGGAATAAAATAAGAAGCAAACCTTTAAAAATGAACGATCTGATATTATTATATAATATGTTACGATATATAAACATATCCAGAGATATAAAGCTGAAATACCGTTAGACTGGCCCGTATTTAATTAATGATATTATTAATCTAGGTATTTACTATTTAAAAGAAATTGATGGGACGAAGTTGTAGGGCATTTTCCTTGCCAATAAATTAAAGCAATTTGTAAAAGATGAAAAAGGATACTAGAAGCCGATTAACCTATAAGAAAACGACTAGACGAAACCACTTTTTGATCAACCCGACGATACGATATTAAACACTTCGGATGTTACGAATATTAAGCTATTTGAAAACTGGCAACTTAAAGCTTTAAAACCTGTAAAAATAAATATTAAGGTATAAATACCAAGTGGCCGACTTAAAGGTTATGCGGTTATAAACGATAGCGATATAATAAAGACGACACGATTAGAAAAACGGAAAAGATTAACGCGATTAATTGCAAGAAACTAAAGTATAGTAGTTCCCTTAAATTCCTTTAAGCTTTTTTAAGTTCTTATAAGTTTTTTTAAATTCTTTTACTGTCCCGCCTACCGACATCTTATACGATAACTATTATGCGTTACTTATAATTAATGCGTCCCGTTATATTCGCCCGGAACCGGGAATTAATAATATATTTTTTTACCTTGTTCCGAAGTTAATTTTTATCGTATATCTTAATAATGGGATAAGTCTTTATACGAATATCCTTTTAAATTCGTGGCGATCGTAAAAAGCTAACTTTAAATACCTTAAACCGCTCGTTCCGGAAGGTATAATTATATTTTTCGATAAACCCGACATAATTATTATAGGCCCCGTTAAAAAAACCAGGCATTAACTAGCACCTAAAAAATAGGTATATTCCGTATTAATTAGGATGTTCCGACGTTACATATCGTCTTTCGCAAAGCTCGTAAGGCACCAAGTTAAGTATACCGAATGCCTAAATAAACAAACTAGTAACGTATTTAGGATTTTTAGCAAAAACAGCTATAAAATAACTTAAAAAATTAGCCCGATAAATTTCGACGTATATTAGATAAGCTACCAAATCTTCCATTAACTGGAAGTACTTAATTATATTGGACTAAGTATTTGCGGCCGCCCAAAAGTTTTTACCTTTAATTTACTATTGCAAGTACCGACTTATAGCTGGACTATCGATAAGGCTAATAAATATAACCCCGAGCATTTGTATTAATTAACGGATTTCATCAACGATAATACGAAAAAGCTTAAGTACTTACCTTGATATGTTTAAATATAACATAATATATAATATTATTCTTATTTTAAAATTTAGCTACGTTCTGGTTATGATCGAAATAAATGTAACGAAAACGTAACGTTTCGATATTAATGTATGGCCCAGGAACCCGATTAATAATTCGAGGATTTACCCGACGTATTGGGATTGTCGAAGCTGTTAATAAAAACTTGGCGAATAAACTGCTATTAGGTATCGGAAGGTTAATGGGAATAGATATAAGCGTTACTAATTGCCGATTACCGACTATCTGTTTAATGATATTAAGGATTAAACTAGGTTTTGGAAGTATTTTAGTTACCTTTATTAAAGGTAATATATATTGTATTGGCCAAGGTTTTGGAAGTAGTGGATTATTTATAATTAGTATTTCTGGTAGTAAAATATCCTGATTAGGGCTTATGTTACGGAATTTGTATTAAAAGGTAAAAGTAAGGTTAAAAATAGATACTTGACGATATATTAAGTTCTATAATTTGCGAATATTATCAGGATTATATAAAGGCTTTAAATTTCGAATATTGCTTAAAAGCTTATCGATACGACGGGTTGATAGCTTGGAAAATATGGACGAATTTAATACCGCCAAGATTTTATAACGATAATTAAAGATTTGGTTTAATTTATTGCTGTTTACTTTAACCTTAAAATCGATAGGTTTCTTAATACTAAGATTTGAAAGTTTATTACTTGGACCAAACTTTTTCTTAATGGACGATTTTTTTATAACAGGGATAAAATTATTTAGGTTTGCATTTCCGCAAAAACCCTGGAAATTGCGTAGATTTAATGGCCGCCAAGAATTTATGATAATATTAATTAATGCAATACAGATAATTATGTATATATTTAGATATATGTTAAGTTTAAAGGGAAAAGTTGGAATAATGTTACAGAAAAGTTGCAAAAAAAGTGTAGGTACGAAAAATAAATGCATATATTTGATTAAAAAAAGCGACGACGAAGGCATTTACTTATACAACTTCGGATAAAATTTTCTAGGATTTTCTCGGCGTACACGTTTTATTTGCAAAAATTCGATGCATTAACTTTAGATATATTTAATTAATTAAACGTATAAGTTATTGGCAGATTTTAGCAAATTTCTGTATTTATATAACAATTATACTTTAATACCTGCAAAATACCTACATTTATACTAATATACCTATATATACATATTATATATTATCTTTAGCTGTTATTATTATTTCCAAGTTATATAATATTATATTTAAGCATATTAATTATTATATCCCCAGTTATTATATCGTAATTTAAAAAGCGTACCTTATAAAATAAAGGCGAAAGTTCCAAAAAGTTAGATACCTCAGATTTTGGAAAGTTTGTACGATTAATTAATATATCCGTATAGGAAAACGATAATATAATACAATTCCTTAGAAAAATATATAATAATAATTCTACCCCTTATTCTTTAAAAAAAGTTGCATTTTAAATTCGTTTTAATCGGCTTATTTCTATATATCCAAGGGATATTAATGGTTAGCGTCCATAAAGAAATATTAACCCGTTATTATATTAGTTAATTAAACCGTAGTATAACGAAATGGCTGGAATTTTATAGCAAATTATTATAATCGTCCAAGATAAAACTTACTTACGTTCCGAGAATATTATTGCTTTTATCCAGATAATCGCCTAAAACGCGCCTTTAAAAATTATTGCCGTTATCCTAAAAGTTAGACGAATAATTTTATAGGGCAAGTTTAAACTAATTTTTAATAAAACCCAAAAGGTAATTAATAATAACGACCCGAAATATATATAATTTATCGCCCAAAACAAAATCTTAACTGTTAAAGGTCCAATAAAGCATTAGATTGGTATATTATACGACCGATTAAAATATCTGCTACTAATATTCGATATTTATACCACCGAAAATCGTACCTAATTGTTATTTTAGTTGTACCGAAAAGCGTAAGGAAAATTAGGACTTAACAATCCGCCTGCCCGTATAGTAATCGTTAAAATGCTTACCTAAACCAAATATTATATTTGCGGATTATGGATTGTTTATATCTTTTACATTATTTACCGCGATTTTGCAAAATAGGGAAACCAAATTATAACCGAAGCGAAAGAATTTGGCGAATATCGAATAAAAAACAAAATTCTCGACATAATCCGAAAATTCCTAAGCCTAAAACCAAAAACGGAAGACGCTAAAAAAAACGTAAAAAATTAGCCTGGAAACCTTCCGTCTTTATTAGCTAAGGAAAATAACGACGAATTAAATTTTGATTAATTTACCCGGCTACTTTATAGTAAACGACGTAAACAAAAATAACGTTCTAATTAATCTTAGCAGTTATCGGTACGACCATTTTTAATATTAGTATCTTTTTCCTTATTAATTTAAATTGGCCTATCGGCATTTAGAGCTATACGATTTAATCTAATACCTACGAGATTACCATTCGATATAAAGTATAAGCTTCGACCTAAGGTTAGTAATTAACGCGCAATAGCAATAGTACAGGGTTAATATGTTACGCCGTACAAATAGGTAGGAGATATATTTGAAAATGCCGGGTAAAGACCAGAACTATACTTCCCGTAAGGATGGCTAGGTTAAGCTAAGTACAAAATTTTAATCAGTACAGAAAAACCAGAAAATAGGGCTTAAAAGGAATAGAAAAGGGCCAAGCAACGAAAGGATCTGGCCAAACGTCGAGGACGAAATCCTAAATTAAGAATAATAAAGGATAAACCGCGTAAGCGTTAATCAAATTAATTAATAGGTTTCATGTATAATTTATGGCGTTAGGAGTTGGTTACGTTATGTTTTTATTTGTTTCTTAAAATGGATTAAAAATAATCTTATCTCGAAAAAAAAGGGTTAAAATGGTATAAGGTGCCGGACTAAGGGGCATGGCTTGGCTAATTAGTTAGTTAACTCCACATGTGTATTTCTAAAAGCTTTTTCGTCGGGCGCAACCCCGAGATATATTTATCATCCATCGTTTATCGTCCACTTATATACTCATCTTTAGTTTGATTTAACTCGGACCCAAATACAGTGTTTTCGTTTTGCCTTTATTACCGCTGCACTCGGCTATTTTATCGTGACCCGCCTATTAAAGATGCTCTGATCGGAACTGAGTCTCCCTATCCCAATTTAATGGTTATTACAAACCCCGGCAAAGAAATTAAGAATCCACCAATATCCAAAGACTAGGTATATTTGGTATTAATCAGGATATTCCGATATTATATATCGTTTTTGTCAAAGTCCGCAAAGTATTAGGTTACGTAAACCGAATACCTAAATAAACAGCCTAATAACGTATCTAGGATCTTTAGCAAAAGCAGCTATAAAATGATCTAAAGAATTAACCCGATAAACTTCGACGTATACTAGATTAGCTACCAAGTTTTCCATTAATTAAAGGTACTTAATTATATTGGACTAGGCATTTGCCGCCGACCAGCAGTTTTTACCCTTAATCTGCTATTACAAGTACCAACTAATAGCTAAACTACCGATAACGTTAATAGATATAACCCCGAACACTTATATTAATTAACGGATTTCATTAAGAATGTTATAAAAAAAACCAAGTACTTATTTTGATATACTGAAATGGTGCAGGGTGCCGGGCCAGGGGGCATGGCTTGGCTGATTAGTTAGTCAGCTTTACATGTGTATTTTTAGGAGCTCTTTTCGCCGAGCGCAACCTCGGAGACATGTTTATTATTAGTTATCGTCTATATATACATCATTTTAGAGTCTGGTTTAACACCGACTCAAATACAGTATTTTCGTTTGCTTTTATTACCGTTACATGCGGTTATTCTATTGTGACCCGCTTATTAAAGATGCTTTAATCGGAACTGAGTTTCCCCGTCCTAATTTATTTGGCTGCCAAGGAGAGGATATTAGCTTTTGTTAGCTGCCGACGGACCTCGATTTCCGATTAATAAATCGGAGGGAACGGAAGGGACGGGGTTTTGATTAGAAGCATCTGGATTCGAAGACGATTACGATAATTTCTATGACTACGATAACTTGAGCGGCATGTAATTAACGACCGCGAATATGATAAGGACGCGACTTTTTGTATAATTAATAAGAAAAAGTTGTTAAATTAAGGCTTTATTACGAGAACAGTTTTATTTAAAAGACGGCGAAGGAGTATTAGCGCCTATAAGCAACTGGCTTTAAAGCATAAATTAATTATTTAAGTTCTGGACCGATTGCGTAATTTAGGATATTATACGCATTAATAGGAAGATTACGTAGTAAAATAAAATATAAGATTTGATTAATAAGGGATAAAAAGATTAAGATTGCGTCGCTGGCGACGTAGCAATTAGGATTTAGATTAATTAAAATAAGTTTAGCGGCGATAAAATTAACGATATGGATAGGATAGCGAATACGAGCAAAAAAAGGAATAAGGCTATAAAGGTATTTATTTTGCATGCGAAAAGAAAGTATCGAAAAAATTAGCGTTTTTTAATATAATACAGGAATTAGGACAAAGACGTTATAAGATATATTTTGGACCTTTTTTGCGTTAATCGGGTAATATCTTGTTTAATTATTGTTAGGCGGTATTATTTGAGATTTACTTTTTTTATTAAGCTTAAGTATTATAACGTTTGGGTTGGTAATAAAGGTATTAATTAACAAGTTAAAAAAGATGCGATTAAATGGCCAGCGACGCAGCGATAATTAAGATAAAGCTATTCGGACGGATAGTAAAAAAAAGAGGTTGCTTATTTTTTAAATGCGAAAAAAAGGGAAAGTATATTTAAAATAATTATCGAGGATAATTATTTACCTTGTGCTTAAATATATTCCGTTTACAGCAATATTTTAGAACTTAAGTAATTTAAGAATTGGTAGTATTAATTAATTTGAAATAAGCTTCAGTAAGTTTTGTAAAGGTTTCTCGAAATTTTTTAAAATTGTTATTTAGGTCCAGTTATAATATAGATT
This sequence comes from Monosporascus sp. mg162, assembly GCA_004155945.1. Taxonomy (NCBI): domain Eukaryota; kingdom Fungi; phylum Ascomycota; class Sordariomycetes; order Xylariales; genus Monosporascus; species Monosporascus sp. mg162. The sequence continues at coordinate 56,483 of QJNY01000222.1, forward strand.
ACTGCTAGTACCGAATTTCCTTAGCCCTATAAGAAGTTAAAATCCTGTTTTAAGCATAATCGCTTAATACCGATTAATAGAGAATCTTTACGATAATAAACTTAGCGAGATTAAACCTTAAAGTACTAGTAATTCGATTAAACCTTTCAAGTTCATTAAGGATACGATTATCCAAATAAATCCTAGAATCGTTATTAATATACCGTAAAAATAAGAAATCATTTCAGCTTAAAACTTAAAGTTATTTATAGGACTGGAAGTATTTATACCGGACATTATATCTTTTAAACCTATTAATCAGTTTGAATACGGTTTCCTTGCTGATATTATAAATAAGCTTTCGTTTTTTATAATCCTTCCGGATTTATCGGCTTTTCCAGACTTTCGCTTTTTAGGAACTGGAGTTATCGATTAGCTTAAAGGAGTTAAACAGATTATTTACGAAATACAAGCTTAAGAAGTTTAAGATAATCGCCGAGTTACTTTATTGGATTAATAGTCCCTTTATGAAAGACCGGGTTAAAGCTATACTTGCTGTCGTAACTTAATGGAACGAAACGTTTAAACGTATTTTGAAGACCTTTAAGTTGTAACACTTAAAGCAAATTCGGATGATTAAGGATTAATTAAGAACTTTAACGAAGTAAATTTAACGCCGTATTTTTGGTTATATTTATAAGTACTGTTTAAAGCATATTGTTAAGGTGAAGAATATCCTGGAAGAAGCTAAGTAAAAAGGTAAAACAACTACTACGGAAGAATATATTAAAAGTTTATTGGAAGGGTTATTTGTCAGTTGTTTCGAAGGGATTTTTAAGAAATCGTTTATAAAGTTGGAAGATTTGTACGTAATTAATTATGATAATGCTTCGATATTAATTAAGAAGTAGGCTTTAAATAAAATAGGATTCCTTAAATATAAAGGACGTAAACGATAGTAAGGAAGTATCAGTTTCGATATTAATTAAGAAAAAAAAGAACGGTTTTATCCGATTTAATACTTTAAGTAATAAGGATTAAGAAGTTTTTAACCGTAATAAAAAGCGCTTAGCCGTATTAATTAGGTATTAAACATTACGAATACGTTGTAGGATTTAAAGATTGCATACGTACGACATATTTAAAACTTAAAGGCTTTTAAAAAAGAGATGCGTAATCGAAAGGCAGCCCGGATATTATAGTATTACGTTCCGCCAGGATAGAAAGTACCTTGGACATATAACTATAGTGCTGACCCGTCGATTAATGCACTTAGTTTCCAGCCGGATAATTATATTCGATTAAGTCTTTGCTGTAGACGAGGTGGATACCGAGATCGAGAAGGTTACCGTAAAGGTTATTAAGGTTAAGGTAAACGTTTTAGTAACTTTGATTAAAGTACCTGTTAGTTTTATTTAAAGCTAAGATATATTATGCAAAAGTGCCGTTTGTTCGTTAATATGGAATTACAGGATTAATCTTACTCGCCGACGACGGATATATTATTTTCTTTGGCTTCTCGGAAGATAAAGAAACGTTACGTATAATTTAGTTCTTTCAGGTTTTGAAGAGCTAGGCGATCGAGCAGCAAATCCCGATTTGTGTTACGGCCTGGTCACCCGTAGCGCGGGGTAGCTCTTATACAGCTGTACGTACTAGAATGATTCCTATAATTGCGATCATTCCACCGATTTTTTGCCCTGTTAGCGGAGTGGCATTGGTGCAGCCATAACCATTTGGAAGAAGATTTTAGAATGGATTTATAGTTCGTTAGTATTCCTTACCCGATTTAAAGAGAAGATGCGGTATTTTAATCGGCGAGACGACATTTTCCGGAAAGTAAACACTTAAATAATTAGCTTTGACCCGGGTACCAATAGTTTAGCTAAATTTTAGAAGTATATTACGATTTTGAAGCCAAATCGATAGGAGCCCGATATTGATTAGAATAGGGTGACCGAGATTAACATGATTTATTTCGTCGATCATGACGGTAAGCCATTTTATAAAGAGGTACCGTTGCGTGAATAGTTATGGAGTGACCCTGTGAAAAGCAAAGGTACCCGGCATTTGGAGGAAATTAGAGCTTTGGAGGTCGACGACTTTGATCAGCCGATTGTGCTTATTAGCGTTATAATAGCAAAGCGTTCCAGAGATGAAAAAAAGGAATTTAAAGATATAAAAAGGTTTAAAACCGAGTACCAAATTAATAACGACGAACTAATATATAAGAGATTTTCGTTTTATAATATAGAAGTCGGCGCTTAGATAGATAATACCTTTTAAATAAATGCCAGTACCTTTTAGATAAACGATATTATTTAGACGGATAATACCTTTACTTATGAAGGCTTAATCGATAAGGATGTAATTAAATTTTAGAAAAAGAAGATCCGGGAAAATTCGAAAAGGAAATTTGAGATTATTTAGTTCGAATTGATTAAGGTTTACCCCGATTTCGGAAAAGCTTTTAAGATTTTTATGGCCGTTAAGATGTTAAAGTATTTAGTTGCAAGAATATGGAAACGATTAAGAAACCCGAAGCCGAAATACGAAAATTAAAAGTTTTAGAAATAAGAAAATCCGTTAGGACTTTTACTATAGATATCGGTTATAAAGCAGAAAGTTAAAAAGAAGTTAAAGTTTTGTCGATCCAGTAATGCAATCCAGCTAAATATATTACTTCTTTATTTAGATTAATAGTTAAAGTAAATTACGGAGGTAGCGAGGACTTAATTAGTGGAATTACCGATATTGGAGCCGAATTTAGCGGTATAATCGTATTGTACGTTAAGCGATATAAATTGGTTATGCGATAAAACTTGCGTATTATTTCTGGGCTTTAATTTTTAAAAAAAGACATTATTCGACAATATAGTTAATATTTCTGTTTGGTTAATTAACCGATTAATTATTATTTTTTTCGTTTGTCGTTAATAATTATTACGTTGTCCAGTTATTAATTCTGGGATTTAATTTTATGGCCAAATCGAAAATAACGTTTAATATGGATCCGGACGTAATAAAAGGAACCTTAAAGTTTGGCCCGGCGAAAATTATTATTTTTTTTTTGGTTTTTGTAAGATAAATTATGCGTAATATCCGTACTGACAAAAAGTTTGAAAAAGAGCAGCCGGTAGAATAGTAGGTCGCTTTACTGGCGAAAGCAGGGCTATAAGCGAAAAGATAAATAAGTAAGTTATAAGCTTTTATATTGTTTCGGTTAGTAACATTTACGTTAATTAGAACGCGAAAATTATGTAGCAAGTTAGTGGTAATAAGTTAGAACCCGGAAATAAGATTTTAGGTTAGTTTAGCGACGAGGAACTGGCGTATGCTTTACATAGAATATTATGGGACGAAATGCAATAGAAAATAATAATAACCGAACCGTTTAAATTAATACGATGTATAAACCTAAGTAAAAGAAAGTAATCCCTGTCGACGATATACCTTTTGATAGATTAGTACCTTTTAGAAACCTGAATTGGAAGGTTAAGAAATCCGAGAAAGTTTAGTAACTTATTGATTAGGATGGCGAAAAGCCCGATAAGCTTGGTATACCTTTGGTTGCTTTGTTTTCCAGATTTATTACCATATCCCGAGGGACCCAACATATAAAGGAACGCGCCGACGAAGTTTTTGATTAGTTAGGAAATAAGTTTACCTGTATAAATAAAGCTTTTTTTAAGAAGATGCGTTTCTGTAAAGAAGTTGCCTTAGCTTAGGATTAAAAAAAGTGTACTAAAATTAAATTAAGTACCGTACTAGATTATGAAATTCGAATAATTCTTTATAAGGTAGGGTAAATTAAGGGTATAACAGTACCGGCGAGCATCAAAGATAAGTTGATCGAAATATTGCGAGTGCGTGTCCAGCAAGGTATTTTCGAATAGTATTATGCTGTATATAGGAATATCTGGTTTTTAGTCGAAAAGAAGGATAGTGGGTTCCAATTGATTAATTTTGTAACCAAATTAAATGTTGTTATTTTGCGAAATGCTTTTATACCGGATAACTGCGACGAATTTTCCGCGGATTTTGTTATATGTTTCTTAGTTACCTTAATATACTTCTTTTTAGGTTACGATTAAGTTATTTTAGCTTTAGCTAGAAAAGATTTTATGATTTTCGCGATACCGTTAGAATTTTTAAGGTATACTATTATGCTTTAAGGGTTTATTAACTTTATAGCTTATTTCTGCCGCGTAGTTAGGAAGATTTCGGATAATGTAATGCCCGATATCGCCGGGTTATTCGTCGATGACGTTGGGGTTAAAAACCCGAAGATAGGATATAACGATAAGGAGATCTTTCTAGGAATTCGGCGATTTGTTTATAAGCATATCGTTAACATAAATAAAATCCTTTTTAATTATAGGTTTGCTGGTACGTCGATCTGTATAAAAAAATCTTAATAATATTAAGAAATAAGAGTTATAATGGAATTTATGTGCGGAACAAATAGGCGGCGGCCAGATATAGCCAAGGTAGAAAAGATCTTAAAAAATTAGTTATGCAAAAACGTTTCGGAGATTAAAGTTTTCTTAGGTATTGTCGTTTATTATCGAATATTTATTACGTATTTCGCCATTAAGATAAAGCCTTTTATCCGCTTGTTCCGGAGGAATTAACCTTTTATTTGGGGCCCCGATTAGGACCGCGTAATAAAAAGAGTCAAAAAAGCGATTATCATTGCTTCGACTTTGATTACTTTGGATTATAGCCCTGATGCCGGAAAAATTATTGTAAGGATAGATGTAAGTAAAAAGGGCTTTGGAGGTACTTTCGGCCAATTAATTAATGGAGTGGAGTATTTCGTACGTTTTAAAAATGGTATTTAGAAGAGTATTAAGCTAAATTACGACGTTAGCAAATTGGCATATCGAATTGTTTTTAAGATTTCAAGGAAATTCCGGAACTATATTTATAAAGTCCGATTGGTACTAGAAATTGATGTTAAGGTGTTGGTAGTTTAGATTAATAATTTCTTAAGCTTTTTCCTTGGTGTTTTAATTATTCGTTAAGTTGCTTAAATAAAGATGTTCGATTTCGAGATTAGATATATTCCCGGCAAAAAAAAAATATAATAGCGGATAGTTTGTTCCGAAAGTTACTTGAAGTTTTTAACGCGTTGGACGATTAATGGGAAAAAAAGTCGATAATTTTATTAATGTTTAATTTGATGTTATTCCGCTTAACCTTATTTTAATTGGTATGGTTTTTATACTTATTAATACGGATCCGCGACAAGGACTTTTTATCGGAAATTGCTTTAAGGAGTTGGAAAAGTATATTAGATTTTTGACGATATTGGATTTCTTTAATCGGTTCGATAATGTTCTAAAAAGGAAAAGAAATATTTTCAAATCCGGGGCGTTGAATTATTTCGTTTACAACGGTATTTTTCAACGTAAGGCAAATAAAAGGTACGGCAGCCGGCGAGTGGTTAATACCGAGCAAAAGCGATTTGCGGTAATCAGGTAATATTATAAGGATTATAGTTATAAGGCGCGAAATTCAACCTATCGTCGTATAACAGCTTTATACTATTGGCGTGGTATATTTGGCCATATTTGGGAGGTAATACTTACGTATATTAAATGTTAAAAAGCAGCCGATCGACGTTTCGAAGAAGGTTATGGATTTTCGCAGCCGATTGATATAGCAGTTATTTAAGTGATCGATGTTTAGTTTATGCTTAATAACGATGGTTGCAAAGTTATTGTTAAAGTTAAATACGAATTATCCGATTATTTAAAAGTTAAAGCCTTGCGATTAGTTACGTTAGTAGCAATTAAGAAGTTTTTAAATAAATATGTCTTTTATCGATATAATGTCCCGATTAAAATTAAGATTAACGGAGATTTAAAGAATAAGAGCTAGATTATTAAAGCCTGCGACGTATTAAAGATTAAGAGAAAAGTTGGTACCGCGTATGCAGCCTGGCGATAAGGCCTAGTCGAAAAAGGATACGTTTCGGTCGTTAAAGCTTTGATAAAGGCGACGAATGGGATTAGCAAAGGATGGGTTAAGCTTTTGCTTAAGATGGTCTTCGCCGATAATACCATTGTAAAAAGTTATGGCCTTAGCTTTTATGAACTGCTGTACGAATAAAAAACGCTTTTACCGATCGAAACAGTTTTACAGATATAGAGAATTATAACTTAAGATCTAGATAAGCCGAAAAAAAAATTGATTACGTAAAGGATTCGGTTCTTAAAAAGGAAAGCTAAAACGTGGCTAAGATTACCAAAGTGATTATTAAGCAGCGCCGTAAAACAGTTAAACTGGCGAATAAAAGAAATAAAAAAAAGATAAACCTTTGAAAGTAGACGATTTAGTATTGTTGTATAATACGTTACGATATATAGATATATCCAAAGATATGAACCTAAAGTACTCTTGGATTAGCTTGTATTTGATTAATAATATTATTGGTTTAAGTACCTATTGTTTGAAAGAAATTAATGGGATGAAATTATAAGGTACCTTTTTTGCTAATAGATTAAAGCAATTTGTAAAAGATAAAAAGGATATTAAAAGCCGATTAATTTATAAAAAGATAATTGAACGAAATTATTTGCTGATTAGCTCGACGATACGATGTCGGATATTTCGGATATTGTATATATCGAATTATTTAAAAATTAGCAGCTTAAATTTTTAGAACTTATAAGACTAAATATTAAGGTGCAAATATTAAGTGGTGGACTTAAAGATTATGCGCTTGTGGACGATAGCGATACCATAAAAACGATATGATTAGGAAAACGGAAAAATTTAACGCGATTAATTCCAAGAAATTAAAGTATAATAATTTCTTTAAATTTCTTTAAGCTTTTTTAAGCTTTTATAAGTTTCCTTAAATTCCTTTATTATCTTGCTTACCGATATTTAGTACGATAACTATTATGCGTTATTTATGATTAATACGTCCGGTTATATTTGCCCGGAATCGGGGATTAATAATATATTTTTCCACCTTGTTTCCAAGTTAATCTTTATCAAATAATTTAATAATGGGACAAGTTTTTATACGAATATTTTTTTTGATTTGTGGTAATCGTAAAAAGCTGGTTTTAAATACCTTAAACCGTTTATGCCGGAAGGTATAATTATACTTTTCGATAAACCCGATATAGTTATTTTAGGCCCCGTTAAAGAAATTAAGAATCGACGAATATTTAAAAAATGGGTATATTCCGTATTAATTAGGATATTCTGATGTTATATGTTATTTTTTGCAAAATTCGCAAAGTACTAGGTTAAGTATACCGAATGTCTAAATAAATAGGTTAATAATATATTTAGGATTTTTAGCAAAAGCAGCTATAAAGTAACCTAAAGGATTCGCCCCATAAATTTCGACGTATATTAAATAAGCTACTAAGTTTTTTACTGACTAGAGGTACTGAATTATATTGGATTAGGTATTTGCGGCCGTTTGAAAGTTTTTACCTTCGATTTGTTATTGTAAATACCAATTAATAGCTGGATTACCGAAAACGCTGATAAATATAGCTCCGGGCATTTGTATTGATTAGCGGATTTTATTAACGATGTTACAGAAGAGCTTAAGTATTTACCTCGATATGCTTAAAAGTGATATGGTGTATAATATTATTCTTATTCCAGAATTTGGCCACGTTCTGATTATTATCGAGATGAATGCGGCGAAGACGTGACGCTTCGATGTTAATGTATGGCCCACGACTCCGATTAGTAATGCGAAGATTTGCCGGATATGCTGGGATTGTCGAAGCCGTTAATGAAGACCTGACGACAGAACTGTTACGGGGTATCGACATGTTAATAGGAACAGGGATAGCCGATACTGATCGTCGACCGCCGATTGTCTGTTTAACGATATTAAGGATTGGATTGGGCTTTGGAGCTATATCAGCTACTTCTGTTAATGGAAGTATATATCGTATCGGCCAAGGTCTTGGGAGCAGTAGATTATTTATAACCGGTGTTTTTGGTGGCGGATTGTTTTGATTAAGGCTTATATTGTGGAATTTATATTAAAAGGTGGGGGTAAGGTTAAGAATAGGTACTTGACGATATATTAGGTTGTATGATTTACGAACGTTATCAGGATTATATGAAAGTTTTAAATTCCGAATATTACCCAAGAGCTTATCGATACGACGAGTTGATGGCTTGGAGAATATGGACGAGCTTGATACCGCCAAGATCCTACGACGATAATCAGAGATTTAGTTCAGCATATTGATATTCGCCTTAACCTTAGGATCGATGGGTTTTTTGGTACCAGGATTTGAAAATTTGTTACTTGAACTAGATTTTTTTTTTAATGGACGATTTTCTTATAACATGGACAAGATTACCTGGGTTTGCATTTCCGCAAAAACCTTGGAGATTATATAGATCTGATAGCTGACGAGAACTTATAATGGTATTAATTAGTATAATGCGGATAATTGTATATATATTTAGATATAGGTTAGGTTTAGAAGGAAAAGTTGGAATAATGTTGTAAAAAAGTTGCAAAAGAAGGGTAGGTGCGAAAACGAATGCATATATTTGATTAAAGAAAGCGACGACGACGGCACCTTTCCATATAAGTTCGGATAAAATTTTCTGGGATTTCCTCGCCGTATACGTTTTATTTGCAAAAATTCGGTATATTGGCCCTGGATATACTTAATCAGTTGGACGCACAAGTTACTGGCAGATTCCGGCGAATTCCTGCATCCATATAATAATTATACCTTAACGCTTGCAAAGTACCTATACCATACCAATATACCTATATATACATATTATACCTTATCCCCAGCTATTATCATTATCTTTAAGTTACTTAATACTATACCTAAGCATATTAATTAATATATCCCCAGTTATCATGTCGTCGTCCAAGAAGCATATTATGTAAGGTAAGGGCGAAAGCTTTAAGAGTTAAATACTTCGGATTTTGGAAAGCTTACATAATTGGCTAATGTACTTGTATGGGAAAAAAATAACATGGTATAATTTTTTGGAAAGATGCATAAGAATAGTTTCACTTTTTATTCCGGAAAAGAAGTTGCGCCTTAGATTCGTTTTGATCGGCTTATTCCTATATACTTAAGAGATATTAATAATTAACGTTCATAGAGAAATATTAACTTATTATTATAACGTCCCACACATATGAGCGAGAGACACATATGAGCGAACCACTTTTTGGCACTTCCTAACAATGCACCCCAATAACTCAACTACAACACCTCAAATCAACTCAAATCAATCGAATGTTTCTTTATTAGCCATATCTACAGCTTCTCGACGAGTGCACGCATTATATCAAGGCTTGTTGCGGATGCCGTATTGCCATTTCTTCCTGCCAACCCGCTCGCAACCGTCCAACTTCAGAAGCTGTTAGCAGCAATTCTTTGCCATAACCTTTCTGCTGGCTAAAAGAACTTGTTCATCCTATATAGCAAGTATTCATCTTTCCGGGAAACGTTTGTTCTAATCGTATAATTGCGTAGGTCTCGAGTTGTTGCGAAATCAAGCCCGACACGCCCTGCTATACGCCCTGCCACACGCCCCGCGAGACGCCCCGCACGGACCCCCCATACCCTCCAGCGCGTTTCTAACGCGCTCCTAACGCATCCTATAATACGTTCTCCGCCGTATATCTTCAACGTATTAAAGCCGGACAAGAAATGCTCGCGTATTTAGGTTAAGGATTCGGTCGAGAATAATTATCTAGTCGGTCGGCTTTGGGTTATACGAAATGGGGGTAATACTAGCTTGGACGCGTTAAAGGTTAATGGGTCGCGGGCGGGTTAGGAGAAAAAAATGGCAACATGGCGTCCGTAATAAGCCTTGATATAATGCGTGCACTTGTCCAGAAGTTGTAGATACCGTCTGCGAAAGAAAATACGATTAATTAGAATCAATTTGATGTGTTGTGGTTAAGTTATTTGGGTTGGTTGTTGCGAGGTGCCAGAAAGTGGTTCGCTCATATGTGTCTCTCGCTTATATGTATCTCTCGCTTATATGTGTGGCACGTTATTGGTTAATAAAATAATAAAGTAACGAAGTAACTGGATATTTCTGGTAACCTTTATAATCGTTTAAGATAAAACCTACTTACGTTCCGAGAATGTTATTGCTTTTATCTAGATAATCGCCCAGGACGCACCTTTAAAAATTATCGCTGTTATTCTAGAAGCTGGACGAATAATCTTATATAGCAAGTTTAGACCAATCCTTAGTAAGATTTAGGAAGCGATTAGTCCCAGTAACCCGAAATATATGTAGTTTGTTGCCTAAATTAAAGTTCCGACAGATGAAGGTTTAATGGGGTATTAGATTGATATGTTATACGACTGATTAAAGCGTTTGGTATTGATATTCGATATTTATGCTACCGAAAATCGTGCCTAGTTGTTACTTTAGCTATACCGAAAGGCGTAGAGAAATTCAGGGCTTAACAATCCGCCTGCCCGTATGGTAATCGTTAGGATACTTATTTAAACTAGATATTATATTTACGAATTATGGATTATTTATGTTTTTTATATTATTACCCGTAACCTTACGAAATAGGCAAATAGAATTATGACCGAAGAGATAGAATTTGGGATATATCGCGTAAAGAATAGCATTACCGACATGATAAAGTATTTTTGGGCCTAAAATTAACATATAAGAACGTTAAGAGAAATGTGGGAGAATAACTTGGAAACCTTCCGTTTTTATTAACTGAAAAAGATAATAATAAACTAGATTTTAATTAATCTGCCCGACCATTTTATGGTAAATAACGTTAACTAAAGCAACGTCCTAATTAATTTCAGCTATTATCCGTAAGATTATTTCTAATATTAATGCCCCCTTTTCCATTAATTTAAACTAGCCTATCGGCATTTAAAGCTATACGTCCTAATCTGATACTTACGAAATTACCAATATAATGTATAAGCCCCGACCGAAAGTTGGTGATCAGCGAGCAATGGCTATGGTACAAAGTTAATATGTTATGCCGTATAAATGAGTGGAAAATATATTCGAGGATGCCGGGCAGAAACCAGAACCATACTTCTTATAAGGATGGCCAGGAGGAGCTAGGTACAAGTTAATAATTAATACAGAGAAATTAAAGGATAAGGCTTAAAAAGAGCAGGAAAGGGCTAAGCAAAAGAAGGATCTGCCTAGACGTTAAAGGCGAAGTCCTAAGGTAAGGAGGATGGAGGACAAGCAGCGTAAACGTTAATCGGATTAATTAATAGGTTTTATGTATAGTTTATAACGTTAGAAGTTTGTTGCGTTATATTTTTATTTGTTTCTTAAAATGGATTAAGGATAATCTTATTTCGAAAAAAACGGTTGAAATAGTGCAGGGTACCGGGCCAGGGGGCATGCCTTGGCTAATATGTTAATCAGCTCCATATGTATATTTCTAGGAGCTCTTTTCGCCGGGCGCAACCCCGGAAATATGTTTATTATCAGTTATCGTCCACACATATATCATTCTAGAATCCGGTTCAACACCGACCCAAATACAATATTTTCGTTTCCCTTTATTACTGCTACACTCGGCTATTCTATTGTAACCCGCCCATCAAAGATGCTCTGATCGGAACTGAGTCTCCCCATCCCAATTCAATACTTGAAAGTGATATGGTATATAACATTATTTTTATTCCAGACTCTGGCCACGTTTTAAGTATTATTCAGATGAATACGGCGAAAACGTAACGTTCTGATGCTAATATATGGCCTAAGGACCCGATTAATGATACGTAGAACTGCTGGGATTATCGAAGCTATTAATAAAAACCTGGCAACAGAACTGCTACGGGAAACCGGCATATTAATTGGAATAGGGATAGCCGACACTGATCGTCGACCGCCGATTATTTGTTTAACGATACTAAGGATTAAATGAGGCTTTGGAATTATATTAGCTACCTTTATTAATGGAAGTATATATCGAACCGGCCAAGGTTTTGGAAGCAGTAAATTATTCATAACCAGTAGTTTTAATGGCAAAATATCCTGATTAAGGCCTATACTGCGGAATTTGTACTGGAAGGTAAGGGTAAGATCAAAAATAGATACTTAACGATATATTGGATTTTATCTTTTGCGAACGTTATTAGGATTATATGGAGGTTTTAAATCCCGAATAGCATTTAAGAACTTATTGATACGACGGGTTGATAGCTTGGAAAATATGGACAAGTTTGATACCGCCAAGATCTTACGACGATGGTTAAAGATTTGGTCCAGTATATTAATATTTGCCTTAACCCTAAGATCGATAAGCTTCTTAATACCAGGATTTAAAGGTTTATTACCTAAACCGGATTTTTTCTTAATAGACGATTCTTTTATAAAACGGATAAGAATATCTAGGTTTATATTTCTGCGAGAACCTTAAAAACTGCGTAAATTTAATAGCTAACGAGAATTTATAATGGTATTAATTCGTAAAACAAAGATAATTATATATATATTGAGGTATATATTAAGTTTGGGAGGAAAAGTTAAAGTAATATTGCAGAGAAGTTCTAAAAAAAGTATAAGTGCGAAAACGAGTATACATACTTAATTAAAGAAAGCGACGACGACGGCACCTTCCTATATAACTTTGGATGAAATTTTCTGGGATTTTTTTCGGCGCACACGTTTTATCTGCAAAAATTCGGTGTATTGGCCCTAGATACACTTAATCAGTTGGACGCACAAATTACTGGCAGATTTTAACGAATTCCTGCAACTATACAACAATTACACTTTAATACCTGCAAAGTATTTATATTATACCAATATACCTACATACACATATTATACATTATCCCTAGTTACCATTATTATCCTTAAGTCACCTAATACCACACCTAACATTCTAATCAGTATATCCCCAGTTATCATGTCGTCGTCCAAAAAATGTACTATGCTAGGTAAAGACGAAAACTCTAAAAGATTAAATACCTCGAATTTTGAAAAGCTCGTATAATTAGTTAATGTACCTATATGAGAAAAAAATAATATAGTACGATTCCTTAAAAAATGCATGACAATAATTTTATCACTTATCCTATAAAAAAACGTTGCGCCTTAAATTCGTTTTAATCGGCTTATTCCCATATACCCAAGGAACATTAACGATTAGCGTCTATAAAAAAATATTAACTCGCCACCATACTAGGTAACAAAACAATAAAGTAACGAAATAGCTCTATATCTATAACAAATCTTATAATCCTTTAAAACAGAACTTCCCTACGTTTCGAAAATATTACTGCTTTTATCCAAATAATCGCCCAGGACGTATTTTCAAAAATTATCGCCATCATTCCAAAGCTGGACAAGTAATCTTACATAGCAAATCCAAACCAATCCTTAATAAGGCCCTAAAGACGATTAATACCAGGAACCCGAAATATGTATAGTTTGTCGCCCAAACTAGAATTCCGACAAATAAAAGTTTAAGAGGATACTGGATTGGTATATTACACGTCCGATTAAAACGTTTAATGCTGGTATTCGACATTTATGCTACCAAGAATCGTATCCAGTTATTATTTCAGTTATACCGAAGAGCGTAAAAAAAAATTAGGATTTAATAATCCGCCTGCCCGTATAGTAATCGTTAGGATACCTACTTAAATCAAATATTATATTTGCGGACTGTAGGTTATTTATATCTTGTATATTATTACCCGCGATCTTCCGAAATAAGGAAATAGAATTATAACGGAAGGGATAAAATTTAGCAAGTATCGAATGGAAAATAGCATTACCGACATAATCAAAGTATTCCTAAGCCTAAAACTAGAAAAAAGGGACGTTAAAAGAAACGTAGGAAAATAGCGTAAAAACCCCCCGTTTCAATTAGCTGAAAAAGATAATAATAAGCCAAACTTTGATTAATTTGCCCGACTATTTTATAGTAAACGACGTTAACCAAAACCACGTCCTAAACAATTTCGTTAATTATGCGTACGACCATTTTCGATATTAATACCCCTTCCCCCATCAATTCAAACTGGCCTATCGGCATCTAAAGCTACACATCCTGATTTGACACTTACAAGACTACCATTCGAAATAAAGTATAAACCCCGACCGAAGGTTGATAATTAACGAACGATAGCTATGGTACAAAGTTAATATATTACGCCGTACAAATAAGTAGAAAATACATTTAAGGATGCAGGGCAAAAATTTGAATTATAATTTCCATAAAAATAGCCAAGCTAAGCTAAGTACAAATTAATAATCAGTACGGAAAAACCAGAAAACAAGGTTCAGAAAGAACAGAAAAAAGCTAAACAAAAAAGAAAATCTGGCCAAACGTCAAGGACGAAGTCCTAAGTTAAGGATAGTAAAGAATAAGCCGCGTAAACGCTAACCAAATTAATTAACGGGTTTTATGTAGGATTTATGGCGTTGGGAGTTTGTTACGTTATGTTTCCATTTTTGTTTTTCAAAATAGATTAAGGATAATTTCATCTCGAGAAAGAAAGTTTAAAATGGTGCAGGATGCCGGGCCAAGGGATATGGCTTGGCTAATTAATTAGTTAACTCTATATATGTATTTCTAGGAGCCCTTTTCGCTGAGCGCAACTCCGAGACATGTTTATCATCGTCCACTTATACACTTATGTCTATTCCAGAGTCTAGTTTAACACCACCCCGAATACAATGTTTTTCGTTTATCTTTATTACCTCTATACTCGGCTATTCTATTATGACACGCTCATCAAAGATTCTTTGATCGGAACTGAGTTTCCCCGTCCCAATTCACTATAATATGATTCGGATTAAGGAAGAATACAAATGGAAATTAGTCTTTGGGACGAAATATAGCATGTACGAATACCTATTTACCCGTATGGAACTGACTAATGTACCAGCGACCTTTCAACGAATAATTAACCAGGTGCTGAAAAAATACCTAGATATTGTTGTTTTTTGTTACCACCACGATATTCTTATTTACTTAGAAACGGAAAAAAAAAGCACGAAAAATACGTTTATTAGGTTTTACAAACGCTACAAAACGCCGAACTTTTGGTTAATACCGAAAAAAGCTATTTTCAAAAGTAAAAAGTCGAATTCTTAAGATATATTATTACGTTAGAACAAATTCGTATAAACCTTAGAAAATTATCAACTGTTAAGAACTAGGCATAGCTTATTAATGTTAAAAAGATATAAGCATTCCTTAGATTTACCAATTATTATTGACGATTTATACGTAATTTCTGTAAGATAGCTATGCTATTAACGGAACTTACCAAAAAGGATAAATTATTTAAATGGGTTCTAAAAGAAAAAATAACTTTTTAGCAGATTAGAAATCCTTTTGTTAATAAACTAATACTGATTATATACGACCTAAAGCGACCAGTTAAGTTAAAAACCGATATTTCGGACTACGTTTTAAAAGCTATGGTTAGATATCGAAACGATTAAGGAAAACTTTAGCATATTACGTTTTATTCCTATAAGTTATATAATGCAGAATTAAATTACCTTATTTACGATAAGAAGTTCCTAGTTATCGTTAAAGCTTTCAAATAATTTGGATATTACTTTAATGTTAATATATATCAAATTAAGGTATATACGAATTACAAAAAGATCATAAATTTCTTTACGACATAAGAACTTATCGGAAAATAGTTGCGTTACGTAAAAAGCCTTTTTAAATTCGATTCCGTTATTATTTATCGAAAAGAATCAAAAAATTGCAAAGCAGACGTATTTAGCAAACGACCTAACTTAAAAGAACCTAAGGTTAAGGTAGAGTAGACAATTTTCGATATAATACCCGAAAGATACCTAAAACAGCAACGAATTGCCGCGATACGAACAATACCACTTGATATATAATAATGCATCCAACAATATAATGCTAATTAACTAGTAAAACATTAAATAAATAAAATAGACGTACCCGAAAACTTATAAAGGAACTTAATACGGGATATATACGAGCATCCAGTACATGGACATCTAGGGGTTTATAAAATCCTAAAACGTTTATAACGGATATATTACTTTTCTAAAATGAAAACTACAGTATAAAGGGTATTACCACAATGCGATATCTGCGTTAAAGTAAAGGCACGACGATATAAGCCCTACGGAAAACTACAACCCTTACCAGTCGTTAAGCGACCATAGGATTCGATTATATTTAACTTTATTACTAAGTTTCCTTTATTAAAAGATCTAACTATAAAAGTATATTACGACAGCATTTTCGTAATCGTTAATCGATTACGAAATTTTCTTATTTTCTACCCTATAATAAAGATACCGATGCAAAGCAATTCGTCTCCATTTTCCTTAAACATATCTTTAGTACCTACGGACTTTTAACGGAAATTGTTTCGGATAAAGGTACCACTTTTACTTCGAAATGCTGGCAAGGTTTAATGGCTTAACTTAGATTAAATTACGAATTATTTAACGCATTTAGACCTTAAATAGATGGACAACTAAAAAACTTTAACTAAACGTTAAAAACGTATTTACGATGCTATATTAACTACGAATAAAATAACTGGATTAAGAAGCTACCAGTTATACAGCTAACCTATAATACTAGCTACTACAAAAGCATTAAAATAATGCCAGCAATTGCCAATTTTGGTTTTATACCTAAATTTACGGAGATTTATACAAAGATAAACTAAGTAACGTTAAGGTAATTCTTATTTTAGAACAGTTAAAACAGTTGCATCTAGAAAAAGAAATTAAAGCTTAATTTTGTACGTAACCAGATAAGCAAATACTACAACTAAAAAAGGTTAAAGAGATCAACTTTTCAAAAAGGGAAAATAATTTACCTAGCTACCAAAAGCATCCAAACCAAAAAGCTAAACAAAAAATTCGATTTTAAATATATCGACCTATATAAAATCGTTAAGAAAAAGTCGGAAAATAATTATAAATTGGAGCTACCGCAGAAAGTTAAGCTCCATCTAGTTTTTTATATTTTCTTATTGGAATTAGCAGCAGATATAATTAATGTTAATACGGAACAAGACGAAAATGTTTAAAGGATGCATTAGTTTACGAAGTAGAAAAAAATACTGCACGTACGCAAAAAAGAAGCACTTACCTAGTACCTAGTTAAGTAAAAAGATTACCTAAATTCCGAAAATACCTGGGAACCTGCGAAGAACCTTACGAATGCCCAGCGCCTTTTAAAAAACTTTTACCAGCAACGTCGAAAGCGCTAGGGATAAAAGTACTCCAGTTTACGCCGTCCAATAACGCTAAATCGGCTCCCTCGATACCAGGCCAGTCAATAGGCATAAAGGTTTGCGCTAATATTACTTCAGCTTCCAGCTATTGTTACTCGCATTCCAGACGTTCGAATTTTTTTATTGCTTCCGTATCTTCGATACCTCTACGTAACATTTTAATCCTACGCTTCCGTAATAACTTTTTCTGGTTTCCAAACGGGCTGGACGACCAAATAATTTATTAAGATTTTGCTGTAATTGAATAAAACGACGTTAATGCTTATTAAAACGTTTCTAGACGGAAAGCAACTTTTCTTTAGCGAAACGTTTTCAAGAATTTAAACGATCCTTTTCATTTATTAACTCTTGATGCTCCGATTCGGAAGGCCTAAAAAGGTCGCAAAAACTACAGTTCTCGGTATAACGCGGGTATTTCCTAGAATCAAAATAAGTTTTGCAAATTTTGTTTTCAAACTTGCAGCGGGAACGAAAAAAAGATAATATATCGAAACCAAAACGATTAACTCGTTCCGATAAACCTAAGGCGTTTTTACGTTTGCGAGATTTTTGCTTTTCGATACGACCTGACATAACGGTTAAATATTAAAAAAAAGTGATATAAAAAAGAGGAAGTTACTTACCAAACAAACACGACAAACAAATTAATCTTTAAGAGCAAAGATCATAAAAAAGGAGAGATCGTATTATAGCTAAAAAGCTTGGCTCGATTAATAAACGGTCGGAAATTATGGGATATATTTTCGATATGGACCTTAAGTTACGTAACTGGCTTAAACCAGTTTAATATGTTTAATTGGGTCAATAAGGGTTTGGCGCCTTAAGCCGGTTAAGCCAGGACAATAGTTTAAGGGGGCTTAATGGACTTAAAAAAAGTTCCTTACTGAAATCAGGTTTAAGCCGGTTTAAATCTATCAAGCCAAAATTAAGATATATACGTTCGTTATTTCCCATAACCTAGATAGTACCAGCTTATAATATAACTTCTTTACCCAGATCTACATTTGCTATTACCAGACGTAATTATCGCTTATTGCTCAAATTCCCACGATACCACTGCCAACATAAACCGTACGACTAGGTTTAATAGTTGGTTAAGCCCATAGCCGTTACATTACTTTACCAATTAATATTTAACAAAATATTACATATTCTTATGTTTTTCAGTACTAATTGTAAAAGTATTACCGAAAAAATAAATATATATTAATTAATAATACTTCTGTCCTCTGAATTTGTTTCGCCTTTTATTCATGTATTAATTTATCCTTATATTTCGCCTGCCCCATTCGATTTTTTCTGTACGAATTAGCAAAACGTTGCTGGTTTCCGTTCTTTTTTTATATCAATTTGTAAAGCGCTTCCCAAAATATTTCTTTTTTCCGCCCCTATTTGCTATTCCAGACGTATGCGAATCCTATCCTAGAGTGGGACAAATATTCAATACGTAACTCCTTAACTAAAAAATATATGTTACTTTACCAATTGCTGTAAAAGAATACTATGTAGTATTATATTTTCCTATTCTAATTGTTAAAGCATCACTGAAAAGATGGATCCAATCTAATTATTAATAATTCCGCTCCATTAATTCGAACCCACCTTTATTTATATACTAATTTGAACCCGTATTTCGCTTGCTCCACTCCTTTTTTTCCGCACCAATTTGCCGAGCGTTGCTGGCTTCAGTTATTTTTTTGCACCAATTGGTAAAGTCCTTACTAAATTGTTGCTTTTTTCCGTACTTATTTACAGAGCTCAGGTACCGCTTTCTGCTTTTTCTGTACCAATTGGCATAGCGTTTACCAAAATTCTACTTTTTTCCGCACCATTTTACAAAGCGCCGCTGGCTTCTCCTTTTTTTTTTTTGCACTAATTGGTAGAGCGCTTACCGAATTGTTACTTTTTCCCGCACCAATTTGCAGAGGCCCGGTAAAACTTCCTGCTTTTTCTGTACTAATTGGTAGAGCGCTTACCAAAGTTCTGCTATTTCAGACGTATACGAATCCTCCTCTAGGGTGGGACAAATATTTAACACGTAACTCCTTAACCAAAAATAAATGTTACTTTACTAATTGGTGTAAAAAATATTACATAATATAATATTTTTTAATACTAATTGTTAAAGTATTTCCGAAAAGGTGGATCTATCTTAATTATTAGTATTTTCCCCCTATTAATTTGGACCCATTTGTATTTATATCCTGATTTAAACCCGTATTTCGTTTACCCCACCCGTTTTTTTTGTTACCAATTAGCAAAGCGTCGTTGGTTTCCGTTATTTTTTTGTACTAATTGGTAAAGCGCTTACCAAATTGTTACTTTTTTACGTACCAATTTGCAAAGCTCCGGTACCGATTCCTGCTTTTTTTGCACTAATTAGCAA
This sequence comes from Monosporascus sp. mg162, assembly GCA_004155945.1. NCBI lineage: Eukaryota > Fungi > Ascomycota > Sordariomycetes > Xylariales > Monosporascus > Monosporascus sp. mg162. The sequence goes on from QJNY01000222.1 coordinate 76,100, forward strand.
AGCGCTTATTAAAATTCTGCTTTTTTCGGTACTAATTTGTAAAGCCTCGTTAGCTTTCCTTCTTTTTCTGTACCAGTTAGTAAAGTGCTTACCAAATTGTTACCTCAGCTAGCTCAGGCCTCCCTAGCTCATTCTCCAATTTCTTGGAATTCATTCAAGTACCGCTCCATAACGCTAAAAATTAACCAATCAAATTCCAATACCGGTAACGAGCCAGCAAGGCCTGAGATCAAGTTTCCCGAAACGGGGGTCCGTTTTCCGCATCGTTAGCAAAATCGTCGAATTTTCTCTTAATTTCTACTATTTATTGGAATAAAACTAATCATACAAATAAAAAACAATCGTTATGCAATCAATTTAAATTCGATAAATTTAATACTTTGCTAATACGTCTTATATAAGCTAATATGTATATAGGAATCTTTTCAATTTTTTCGAATAACAAATACAACTAATACAGCCAAATTTAGGCCTGAAAAATAAGTGGCCGCAACGCCCTTATCGCTGTAATACAACAATTACCGGTCGCAGCATCGTATACCGGTCTTCTCTAATATATTCTATATAAATAAAATCCGTATATAGATTTTTTTCGACCGTACGGGTTCTAGTTATTACGTCGCAGTCATAAAACGATTAAAATTAGCTAAGTCCGGAACGCTTTTATGGCTACGACGTAACAACTACCGGTCGTATTATCGTATACCGGGCTTCTTTAATATATTTTGTATAGAAAAAGTCCGTATATTAATTTTTTCGGGCGTACGGGTTATAGTTATTACGTTGTAGCTATAAAAAGGTTAAGGTTAACTTAATCCGGAACGCCTTTATAGCTGTGATAACGTAATTACCGCGTATATTATTTCGCTATAAACCTTTTAAAGATAACTTAATATAAGAAAAATCCGTCTTACAATTTTTTTGCCCGTACGAATTACAATTATTACATCGTAACCATAAAAAAGTTAAGGTTAATTAAATCCGGAATACCCTTATAATTACGACGTAATAACCATAATTCGTACGGGCAAAAAAATAACAAAATAAATTTTTTACATATTAAGTTACCTTTAGAAAGGCCTATAACGAAATAAGGTACGCGGTGATTGCTTTATCGTAACTATAAAAACGTTCCGGATAAAAGGTTGGCGGAAAACGAAAAATTCAACTTTTTTTTTATTTCCACCGAATTAATTCCGATCGTAATGTTATATATACGGTTAAAAGCTATTTTCAAAGTTATATATAGCAATATTTTTTATTATTTTTCTATTATTTCTTTGGTTATTATATCAAGTAATTTCTAAAGAAAACTGTGAAAATTTAGTATGGGAATGCGGAAAATGGAGCTAAAAAAAAGCAACTTTTCATTAGGCCCTATTTTTAAGGTTTTGTTATTTTTGTAAAGCTTCTTCTTAAAAAGGTTTAATCGATATATCTAACCCTTGTAGCTACTTCTTGATCAAAAGCGCTAGCCACGGCTACGCCGCAGGCGCAGCCCCAACCTCAAAAATAGGGCCTGATCTCGATAAGGTAACCAAATTGTTGCTTTTTTCCGTACCAATTTGTAAAGCCCCGGTACCGTTTCTTGCTTCTTGTACATTAATTAGTAAAGCGCTTACTAAAATTCTGCTTTTTTTAGTAGCTTATATCGTCTTAGCAACAGTTGATTAATTGATAACAATGCGAATTAAGGGAATGAAATTTTTAATTGTTAAATATAAGGGATATTAGTTGTGTTGTATTCATTGGCTAGTTGCGTGCGCTTTCATAACGCGTACTAATTTTTGAAGTAGTCTAGCCACGGCACATATATGTTCCGATCAGAGGGAGTCTTATCGTATATGGGGTGCTAGTGCACCCCCTGCTAGCTGACAGCCCTCGATCGGCGGAGGAACAATCTGCGAGTAATTTTAAAAGAGGAATTGGCCGATTAGGAGAATTTAATCGCCAGAGGAAAGGTACAATGGGAAAGCTATGGCTTTAGGAAGTAATAAAATGTAATAAGTAACGCCGTGATTACGTTAAGGCGTTAAAGGGGGCTGTCAGCTAGCAGGGGTTCGTGAGTGTCCTATATACAGAAAGGCTCCGTTTGATCGGAACCTATAGGTTCCGTGACTAAACTCCATAAAAAGAGGAGTGCGCGTTTTAGAGCACCTGCAGCTAGTTATCCAATATGACATAACTGATGTCCCCTATATTTAACAACTGATGTGCCTTATATCTGACAAGATACGTCTTAGTTCTTTTATCAAGGTCATTTAACACCGTTGCTGCCATTAAATGCAGCTCAGTACGCGCCTTCACGTTCCTTCCAAGCGGGTTGGGGGCTTAGGGCAGGTTTTTTCATCCCTGACTGTATTACAGCGTCCGCTTCCAGCGCCAATCCCGCCAGTCTAGCACCGCCGGCTTGCTGAGCCCACAGCGTTAGCGCCAGGTAGTTGGTCCCGCTGTAATTGAGTATACCCTCGGGCACGGGAAACCGGGTTTGGGGACCTAGGTTATTAACTTTGCCATGTTAGTTAACGTCACCTTACGAGGCGTTACCAACCATTTTTCACAACGTAAAAGACTTACTGTACTTTCCGAACTGGTACCCATTGACAAACAGCTGCACCCTGAACTTGGACACACTTCCGCTCTCCGCCGTTGCGTTCACAAACACGAAGCTCAGCGGCACATCGTAGCCTGCTGGCATGTCGAGCTCGAAGCTCGCGGCGTAGAACCCGATGCCCGGCCCGCCGAACCCCTGGAAAGGCGACGCCGCCTCCCACCCCGCCCCGGCGCTCGGCGGCGCAGGGAGGTGATACCCCTGCCGCTCGGCGAAGGTGCCGCCTTCGTTAAGCGGGCCGCGCGCCTCGTCCCAGTACCCCTCGCCGCCGAGGTTGCCCGTTAGCTTCCAGGCGATGTCCTTGCGTGAGTGGCCCGCCACCGCGTAGTCCATGATGCCGCGCGGTGTCTTCGCCAGGTCCAGGCCCGGCGTCCAATTTGTCTCCGTGCCCATATGGTCCAACACCACCGTTAGCACGTAGGGCGCGCCGCGCTTTAGAAGGGCCGGCAGGGAGTAGGTCTGGTTGTACGACCCCGCCCCCGCGGCTCCCGGGAACGAGCCAAGGTAGGTCGAGTTCAGCCACGCGGAGTGCCCGAAGCCGCCGCCGCCCTGCGTCGACAGATAGACGCTCGTCTCGTTGCCCGTCGCCATGAAGTGGCCCCGGTAAATCAGGTGGCCCGCGTGGTACCCGTAATCGCTGGAGATTAGCGTTGTCGGCGTCTTAAGTTCGAACACGTTGCCGGCCTCATCGCGCATCGTGTTGTTGGTGTACGGCGTATCGGCGTGGGTCCAGGCGGCGTCGTCGTACGTGGGATAGATCTCCGGCAGCGAGTCCAGGTACCTCCAGTCGAGGTTGGCAATGTTCGGGAGGCTAATCGTCGGAGGCTCATACGGTAGCGTCGCTGAGAGGCGGCCGTTCGCCGACTTCACTTCTTGCACCTTCTCCCCGTTAAAGTAGACGTTATTCGACCCCGGCAGGCCCGCGACGATCTCGAGCTCGGCAGTCGCGCTCAGGTCACCTGTAAGATGCAGCGAGGTGCCGGACCTGGCTGCCGTTCGCAGAAGGTACCCCGCCTTGGCGATGACCTTCTCCTTCGCCCCCGACGTGTAGTTCCCGACCGGCGCGGGTGCCTCGAGCTCCAGGGACCAGTAGTTATAAGCGTCGTTGCGCCAGAGCAGGTAGACGTCCAGGTTACTGCCGTAGTGAAGCACTCTCTTCTCGCGCCTCACCTCCCACTGCACGACGACAGCGGAGCCCCGCATCTCAATCTTTACCTTGGCCGAGCCCCCTTCCATCGTCGGCCTGCCCAGCTTCACGCCGAAGGCGAGCTCGTGCGTCTCGCCCTCCCCTCCGTACAGCAGCAGGACCCGCTTACTACCTGTCCTGCTGTGCGTGTAGATGTCCGCGGACGAGTAGATGAGATTGATGCCGCCGACATCGTAGTCAGTGACGTGGATCTTGGCGTCTCTGCCGTTCAGCGTCAAGCTACCGCCGAGTTGCGGGATGGTCACGTTGCCGACGCTGGTCGGGACCGTGAATGTGTAGGGCGTCTTCGCGAGGGACTCGTAGGCGGTGTGGCGTGTAACGTAGAACGTGGTGTTCTTGCCGAACACGGGGGTCGTGCTTAGTTCCGGAGTGCTTACGTAGGATGTGTTGGTCAGGGCTCCGGGTGTGGCGTCTAGGTATGCAGGGGACGACGTGATGAACATGGCTATGAGCTTTGCTTCGGCGTACTTCTCGCGGTCGATCATTCGGTTCTCTCGGATAGCCGCCCCGTAGTCGTAGGAGGTGTAGCTGCCTGGTTGTCCCAAGTTGCCCCAATTGGTCCCTCCCATGGTCTGCTTATAGTCAGTATACATAGCTAGCCACAGATTCAAGCGCATGTGTTACCATGTAGATGTTAAGGACCGTGACGCCGAAGCTAAAGACAGTCTTATAAAATAACCTCTCAAATTCATGGTTGGTTCGAGCGGCGCATCCCTCGAGGCCAACACCGCCCCTTGATATTTTCAGTATAGTAGGGTGATAGGTGAGGACCATACGAACCAGTAGTCGAGGGCGCCGCCTTGGTACTCGATGATCGAGTAGGGGGTATTCGGGCTTTGTTCGAGATGAAGGTCTCGCCAGTCTGTTGGCATGCTTCCGGGTGTCCAGTTTCCGGGATTTGCGCCTGGTATGCATATATCAGAAAAAGGCTAAATTATTGCCTATGGAAGTAAGGGCAACCAACAATCCCAGCCTATCGGATAATTATCATGCCCATAGATATCCGGGCCACCAGGCTTCTCAGGCGTAAACAAACCGATTATAGCGGCTTCGTTGTTGATGAAAGGCACGACGATGCCGGCGCGTCGGAACTGCTCGTTGACGTATTTAATGTACTTCACATCCGGCCACTCGACCCAGTCAGTTCCAAACGTGTATTCGTTTTCTGCCTGGAATGCTATAACGGGGCCGCCGTTCGTGATCTGAGCGTTGGCTATGATCTTGCCGATGTGCGCGACATAGTTCTCCGTCGCGTCGAGATACTCGGTCATGTTCGACCTTAAAATGGCGGGATTGCGCTGCAGCCACGCCGGGAAACCGCCTCCCGACGCTTCGGCATTGATATAAGGGCCGGGCCGGGCTAGGAGGTAGATGCCGGCCTCGGCGGCCGCGTTAAAGAAGGGCTCCCATGCGAATACTCCCTCGGCCGTAAAGTGGCCAGGGTTTCCCTCGTGGAGCGCCCAGTCCACGTAGAACGAAACGCCTTTGTAGCCCAGGGCCTTGATCTTCTGGAAGGCGTCTAGCCAAAGACCCGGAACGGGAAGTCTCCAAGGGTGAAATTCACCGGAGTAGAAGAATATTCGCTCGCCACGAACAAATAGCGAATGCTCGTCCCATGTTACCTGGGATAGTTTAGCATAGTGGATGAAAATTTTGTACTTGAAGGGTTACCAGGTCTTGTAGAAGTCCTGGCTTCTCAATGTCGTTCACTTTATGGCTTCCGTACCCCAAAGTCAGGGCTGATACGTTGATACAGCTTAGTGAAATCGCCACTGCCGCGAACCGCGTGAGCGACTTCATCTTGGCCAGGTACTACAAAAGCAAGATCTTCCAAAGGCCAGGAACCAGCAGAAGGGGTAGCTGGCTGGGCCCATACATATATCACATACCTTCGACATCCCCGGTGTTGAGAGAATATCCTACATCACGGCAGTATGCCTAGCATGTTAGCGAAATGAATCTCATCAACTCGCAACAGCATTAGTCCGAGGTGTTTTCGCGTATGCGCCCCGGAAAGTAGCAAAAAGTCTGCGGGCGCTGCTAAGTGGTGGGAAATCCCCCGGCCTAGCTAATATGTAAGAGGTCTCACAGGCGTCTCCCTTTCGGGAAAACTGGGCATTGGCAAAATCGCATTAAAGACATGTCCAAGAATAGATGAACTTCTAGGCTGCGCTGTGCGGGGGAAGTGGAGAAAATGCCGTGGAAAGACAGGGGTGCAGAAGCTCGCCGAGCGCAGATCCTGGGAGGATGGCGCAGAAGAATATTACTTTCAGTTTTTGAAAAGAAATGCTAGAAATCCCGATTATTCAGTATTGTCAGATATAGGGTACGTGTTAGCTAGCAGGGGTTGCGCTAGCACCCTATATACGAAGAGCTTCCCTTAGATCGGAACATATATGTTTCGTGGCTAGATTACTTTAAAGATCAGTATACGGTGCGAAGGCATACACAACTAGCCAATTAATATAACAGAACTGATATCCCTTATATCTGACCATTAAAAGTCTTAGTCGGTAAATTCGCGCTATTATTAATTGATTAGCTATTGCTAAAAAGATATAGGCTGTTGAAATGGTGCAGGGTGCCGGGCCAGGTACATGGCTTGGCTGATCAATTAGTCATCCCCACATGTGTATTTCTAGGAGCTGTTTTCGGTGGGCGCAACCCCGAGCCACTATCACCCCATATACTTATGCATCATTCTACAGTCTAGTTCAACACCATTAATACAGTTTGCGTTGTTTTCAATATCTCTTGATCCTAAAGTTCAATTGTGACACTCCCTCCAAAGATGCTCTGATCAGGGCTGAGATTCCCCGTCCCAATTCATATGGCTGCCAAGGAGAGGATACTGGCTCTTGTTAGCTGCCGACGCACCTCGATCTCCGATTTACAGTCGGGCGGATAGGACGAGGTTCTGATCAGAAGCATCACGATACGACTACGACTATAGTTACGGCTAAAACGAGTTGAGCGGCATACGATTAACAATCGCGATTATGACAACGACGCGACCATTTTTACGATCAATAAGAGAGCTATTGGATTAATGCCTTATTACGAGAACAGTTTTATTCGGAAGACGGCGAAGGAATAGAAACGCGTACGGCAACCGGTTTCAAAGTTTTGTTATAGCTGCACCCCGTACCACACCGCCATGGGCAAAAGATTAGTGTGACGGCTATGGGCTTAACCAACTATTAAACCTAGTCGTACGGTTTATGTTGGCAATGGTATCGTGGGAATTTAAGCAATAAAGCGATAGTTACGTCTGGTAATAGCAGATGTAAATTTGGGTAACTAATTGTTATTGCAAGCTGGTATTATTTAAATTATGGGAAATAATAAGCGTATATATATTAATCTTAGCTTTAGGTGCTTAAGCGGCTTAAACCTTTAAGCCCGTTAAGCTTTTTAAGCCGGCCCCTACTGGTTTAAGGGGCTTAAAGTGCTAAGCGCTTTAAGACCTTTAAGTTAATTACGTAACCTAGAACCTATATCGGGGATATTTTCCATATTTTCCGACCCTTTTTTTTATGCCAAATTCTTTTAGTTATAATACGATCTTTCCCTTTCAGGATTTTTACCTTTAAAGATTAATTTGTTTATCGCATTTGTTTAATAAATAACTTCTTTTTTTACATATTATTTTTTATTTTTTAACCGTTATATCAGGTTGTATTAAAAAACAAAGATTTCGTAAGTATAATAACGTTTTAATTCTGTCAAAACGAATCGATACTTTTGGTTTTGTTATATTTTCTAATATATCCTGTTTTCGTTATAAATTTGAACGGAAAGTTTATAAGGCATACCTTAATTCGGGGAAATGCTTTCGCTACGTTAAGCATGGTAGTTTTTGTGATTTATTTGGTCCTTTAATTTTTAAACACTAACGGCTTTTGGATAAGAAGAAACGACTAGAACGGGAAAAAAAACAGGCGCAAAAAGCCCTTTGTTCTGCCGCCAATAAAATCGATTGTTTTCAAAAACTGCGCAAGGGCCTTCGCTAGCGCGGGGTTAAAATGTTACGTCGGGGTATCCAAAGTGCGGAAGCGATAAAAAAATTTGAACGTTTGAAGCGAAAGCAATAACAGTTGGAAATTAAAGTTGTGTTAGCGCAAACCACCCTACCTACCAACTAGCCGCCTGGTAACCTAGTCTGGAATACTCTTATCCCTAACGCTTCCGACGTTGCTGGTGAAAGTTCTTCAGGAAGCGCTGGGCGCTCGTAAGGTTTTTCGCGGGTTCCCAGGTGTTTCCGGAATCTGGGTAATCTTTCCATTTAACTAGGTACTAGGTAAGTCCCTTTTCTTTACGTATATCGAATTTTTTTTCTGCCTCGTAAACTGGTACGTTTTCTAAAACTTCTTCGGTCTGTTCCGTATTAACTTTAATTATATCTGCTGCTAACTGCAATAAGGAAATATGAAAAACTGGATGGAGCTTGACCTTCGGCGGTAGCTCCAATTTATAATTGTTTTTTAAAATTTTCTTAGCGACTTTATATAAGCCGATATATTTGAAATCAAGTTTTTTGTTTAGCTTCTTAGTTTAAATGCTTTTAGTAGTTAAGTAAACCATTTTTTCTTCCGAAAAGGTTAATCCCTTTAACCTTTTTTGGTTATAATATTTGCTTATCTAGTCGCGTACAAAACCAAGCTTTAATTTCATTTCTGCATATAGCTGTTTTAACTGTTCTAATATAAGAATTACTTTAATGTTAACTGGTTCATCCTTATATAAATCTCGGTAAACTTTAGGTATAAAACCAAAATTGGCAGTTACTGGCGTTATTTTAATGCTTTCGTAATAACTAATGTTATAAGCTAATTATATAACTGGTAACTTTTCGACCCAGTTATTCTGTTCGTAATTAATATCACATCGTAAATACGTTTCTATCGTCTAGTTAATTCTTTCTATCTATCCGTCTGTTTAAGGTTTAAATACGCTAAATAATTTATGGTTTAATCCAAGTTGGGCTATTAAACTTTACCAGAATTTTGAAATAAAGGTATTACCTTTATCCGAAACAATTCCCGTTAAAAATCCGTAAATACCTAAAATATATCTAAGGAAAATGTATGCAAGTTGCTCTCTATCAATATTTTCATTATAAGCTAAAAAATAAGAAAATTTCGTAAATCGATTAACGATTACGAAAATACTGTCGTAGTATACTCTTATAGCTAAATCTTTTAACAAAGAAAGTTCGGTAATAAAGTTAAATATAATCGAATCTTATGGTCGCTCAGCGACTGGTAAAGGTTATAGTTCTCCGTAAGACTTATATCGTCGTATCTTTGCTTTAGCGCAGATATCGCATTATCGTATTACCCTCTAAACCGTAATCTTCATCTTAAAAAAGTAATATATCCGCTATAAACGTTCTAGGATTTTATGGACCCCTAAATGTCCATATACCGGGTATTCATGTATATCCCCTATCAAATCGTTTATAGGTCCTTAAACACCTGTATTTTGTTTATTTGGTGCTCTGCTAATTAATTAGCGTTGTATTGTTGGATGCGTTAATATATATCAGCTGGTATCGTTCGTATCGCAACAGTTCGTCGCTGTTTTAGATATTCTTCGGATATAATATCGAAAATTATCTGCTTTACCTTAACCTTAAGTTCTTCCAAATTAAGTCGTCTGCTAAATACGTTTACTCTGGCATTTTCTAATCCTTTTCGATAAATAATAACGTAATCGAATTCAAAAAGGCTTTTTACGTAGCGTAACTGTCTTCCAACAAATTCTCTTATCGTAGAAAAATGTATAATGTTCTTATAATCCGTATATACCTTGATTTGGTGCATATTGCCGTTAAAGTAATGCCTAAATTCCTTAAAGGCATTAACAATAGCTAAAATTTCCTTATCGTAAATAAGATAATTTAATCCGGCTCTATATAGCTTATAAAAATAAAACGTAATAAGGTAAAGTTTTTCTTAATCATCGCGATATCCAACCACAGCTTTTAAAACGTAATCCGATGCATCGGTTTCTAATTCGACTAGTCGCTTTAGGTCGTACATAATTAATACTGGTTCACTAATAAAGGCGTTCTTAATTTGCTAAAAAACTATTTCTTCTTTTAAAATCTATTTAAACGGTTTATGTTTCTTAGTAAGTTCCGTTAATAGCATAGCCATCCTGCTGAAATTATAAATAAATTATCGGTAATAATTAGCGAATTTAAGGAATGCTTATATCTCCTTAACGTTAGTAAGCTGTACCCAATCTTTAACTGCTGATAACTTTTAAAAATTTATGCGAATTTGTCCTAACGTAATAATATCTCCTAAAAATTCAACTTCTTGCTAGTGAAAATGGTTTTTTTCGGTATTAATTAAAGGTTTGGCGTTCTGCAGTACCTATAAAACCTAATAAACGTGTTTTTCGTACTTTTTTTCCGTTTCCGACTAAATAAGAATGTCGTCGAGGTAGCAGATAACAAAAATATCCAGATATTCTTTTAGCATATAGTTTATTATTCGTTGGAAGATCGCTGGTGCGTTAGTCAGTTCCATAAAAGTAATTAGGTATTCGTATAAGTCATATTTCGTCCTAAAGGCTGTTTTCCATTCGTATCCCTCCTTAATCCGAATCATGTTATAACTATCTCGAAAATCGATAGCTGTAAACCATTTTGCTCCGTACAGGCGATCTTTTATTTTAGTAATCAATAGTAACGGCGTTCTGTTTTTAACGGTAATGTCGTTAAGTTATCGATAATCTACCATTAGTCGCAACTTTCCTCCTTTCTTCGGTACGAAGAATATAGGGTATCCAGCTGGTAATTTGGAACGTCGAATCTATCCTTTTCGAAGCTTATCTTCGAAGTAATTACGAAGTACGTATAATTTTGTATGGTTCAGGTTATATATCGGATAAAAGGCAGTACTTTTACCATCTTTAAGGACTATTTCGTAATCCCATTTGCTGTATTTTGGCAATTTGGTATCAAGTTCCTTGCTAAATAACTTGTCGTACTTATGGTACTATGGAAATATTTAGCCATCTATTTTGGTAACTTTTCAGGCGGTCGTTCTAAATCGTTATTCATCTGCTTGAATTTTACTTTGAGGTTAACGATAATACGTCGTATTCTTCGGTTATGCCCTTTTTTTTCTGATATGCCGTATTACTTTTGGTAATAAGGTTTCTGCCGTTTCCTTATACCTGCATTCGTCTACCTTATCAATCGAATGTTAAGATCTCTCGTCGTCTGGCTTATCGTTAGAAAATAAATCGTAATTTATTTCACAAGTTTTCCAGTTAATAGCCGGGTTATACTGTTCCAACTATGGCAAACCTAGGATCAAGTTATAATCCTTTATAACGATAATGTCGAAACTAATAATTTATTTTCTTCCTTTAATAAAGGTTTTAAAGAGATTAATTTCGTATCGGACCTATCCATCGTTGCAGTTAAATATTTAACCTTTTGCTTTTTTAACCTCGTAAAGTCTTTTCCTTTTCCTTGTTTTTTTATAATAGTTGCAGCTTATTAACTACTTTTAAGGCGATATAGTTGCCTTTTTGTGCTTTGCAGTTTACAAATGCGGTATATCGCTTATTTTTAATTCGTATTTATACTGTAATAAGTTTTTTTCGTACTGTTCATATCGTATTTAAAGCTCTTTTAAGCTGCTACTATTTACCTTCGTTTTTTTTGCCAGCCTAGGGCCCTATTACAGGTGGCTTAGGTCTTTTGGGCTGTTTTCGAATTGCTGAATTCTTTCTTTAAGTTTTTTGTTTTCGTCTTGGATTTATTTCAACTGCTGCTTTTGTCGGCGTAAGGTTGCTGTTAAGTATTCCACTTGGTTTTAAAACCTTTTTTTAGTAATGTATTTTGGCTTTGGGGGTTTCCAGCTTTAATTTAAAAAGGAGCGAATTTCCTTTTATATAGCTAATCGTTTTTCTGGGTTTTCCGTCAAGGCTAGCGAAATCCGTAAATCGGTAATCATTTTTTAGTAATGCTTTTCCATTATTCTTCGGATTAGTTTTTCCTGCGTTTAATAATTACATTATTCGTAATAATACTAAGGTTTATATACAGGGCAATATTTGCCTTCTGGCTAGTTCCTGGTAGCTGCCAACTCGTCGATCTTTTCCATCGTTACGGCTTCTCGTATATAGCGATACTAACTTTGGTCCTTAAAATTATTTCCAGTTCGATTTTTAAAATCGAAGCTTTATCGTTACATGCGCATAATTCGTTGCGCGATATATTTTTTCTCGTCCTCGTATATCTCGTACTGCGATCGTCGACAGCTGACCGCGTGGAGCTTTCCGTACCGATCGGGTTTTCTTAAGTATAAGTTTTCGTCCCATCTTCGGTATTCCTTTAGCTATACGTTAAGTACTAACTGGTTATTTTTCTGCTGCCGTTTCTGCTGTATACGGGTAAATAGCTCGTTATCGCTTAACTTTTTCCATTTGTCGTACTTTTATAACTACTAAGTAATAGTAAATTTAGTAATTTTAGCTTTTTTAGCTTTTTTAGCTTTTGCTTAGGTTAGCTTTTTTGCTTTTTTCATTCCTTATCGTATTTTTAGTAAAGGGTTATCGTTATTTTTAGCACGAATTATATTAATCGTTTTTCTGTCGCCAAGTTCCTTTTTATGCTGATTTTTAAAAATTAGAACCTAATATACCTTTTTCGGGCTTTTACATTTTCGCGTAATATATCCGGGTTTACCGCAGTTATAGCGGGTAACGGATTTTTTATCTTTCGACTGGATAGCTTTTATTTTTATAAATCCTAGTTAAGTTTTATAAAAGGTAAAAGGCGTAAAGCGCCTTCGATCTTGGTTAATTCCTTGGAGTTTGGACCGTAGGGCGAACTGTTTTCGTCGTTCTTGTCGTCGTTTAAACTGTCGATTGTCGATCTTCATAGCCTTAGCGATGTATTTATCGCATGCGTTAAGTCGTTCGATTTTGATAATTTAGTCCTTAATATCGTCCTTTAGTTTTTTGTAAAAAACGTCGATCAGGGTATTGTTTTCGTCGTCGACCTATTTTGTTTTAGACATAAAGTTCCTGAATTCGCCGGCATATTTAGAAGTTAATTTTTTTTGTTTAAGCTGTAGGAGGTTTTGTGCAACTTTTCGTTTTACGTCCGGGTTATCGAAGTTATCCTTAAGCTTTTGTTCGAAATTGACGTAATTTTTGAAAATTTTTTTAGTAGCCGTTTTTTGGTCGTCTTCTACACGTTTTAAGTAATCGCGTAACGTAAACTTAAATCAGTTTAAAGCGTTTCCTTTTAGGAACCCTGTTATAATAAGGATTCTGTCGGCGTTACCTTCGATCCTTTCCAATCGTAAATATACTTTAACCTGGATTAGGAAACCTTAAACGCTTTTTATATTATCATAAGGTTCGGGTTTTTTAATTTTAAGTTTTAAAGTAACGGCTGCTAATATCGAATCGATTAAGGTAGCGGTAGCCTAAGTAGTAAGCTGTTAAATATAGGCTTTAAGTTCCTGAACGCGTTCTTTCAGCTGCTGGGTAACGGTAAAAACGGTGGCTTCGACGTTGGTCGACATTCTAACAATATTAAATATTGCTTAAAGTTTAACGGTATTACTAAACAAAAGCTTGCAACATATAACGGCTATGGGTTTAACCAATTATTAAACCTAGTCGTACGATTTATGTTAGCAATAATATCGTAAGAATTTAAGTAATAAAGTAATAGTTACGTCTGATAATAGCAGATATAAATCTGGGTAACCAATTATTATTGCAAACTGGTATTATTTAAATTATGGATAATAATAAGCGTATATATATTAGTCTTAGCTTAAAGTGCTTAAGCGGCTTAAACCCTTAAGCCCGTTAAGCCCTTTAAGCCGGCCCCCACTGGCTTAAGGGGCTTAAAGTGCCAAACGCTTTAAGACCTTTAAGCCAGTCACGTAACCTAGGACCTATATCGGGGATATCTCCCATATCCTCCGACCGTCTCTTTTCATGCCAAGTCCCTCTGGTTATAACAATTAGCGATTAGTCGCAATAGTTGGCGATCAACTAGGTGCTTACAGCTGTATAAGAGCTACCCCGCGCTACGGGTAACCAGGCCGTAACAAGTATGGATTAATTACCCAAGTTTTAAACCGATTGCGCAATTTAGGATATTATATACATTAACAAAAGAATTTCATAACAAAACAAAAATTTAAAATTTAATTGATAAGGGCTAAAAAACCCAAGATTACGGTGCTGACAACGTGGTTATTAGGATTTGGACTAATTAAAACAAGTGCAGCGACGATAAGATTGACGATATAAATAGGATAGCGCATATATGCAGAAAAAGAAAAAAGGTTATAAAACTATTTATTTTGCATACGAAAGGAAAATACGAAAAAGAAATAAAGTCTTTTAATACGATGCAGGAGTTAGGAAAAAAAACGCTATACGATATATTCTGGATTTTCTTGGCGTTAATCGAATAACATCTTATTTGGTCATTATTAAGCGGTATTATTTGGGATTTACTTTTTCTGTTAAGCTTAAGTTATATAACCTGGAGGTTAGCAGTAAAGCTATTAATTAATAAGTTAGAAAAGGTACGGTTAAATAACTAGCGGCGCAATAATAATTAGGATAACTAAAACTATTTAAACGGATAATAGCAGGAAAGGGTTGCGTTTTTTTAGGTCCGAAAAATAGGGAAAGTGTATCCAAAACAATTATCGCAGACAGTTATTTACCTTATTCTTAAACATATTGATTTTAAAGCAGTATTGTAACGGCTATGGGTTTAACCAATTATTAACCCTAGTTGTACGGTTTATGTTGGCAGTAATATCGTGGGAATCTGAGCAATAAAGCGATAGTTACGTCTGGTAATAGCAGATGTAAATCTAGATAACCAATTGTTATTACAAGCTGGTATTATCTAAACTATGGAAAATAACGAACGTATATATTTTAAACGGAATCTCTTTGGATCCGTTTATCCCTTCGGATCCATTTACTGTAATCCTTATGGATACGAAAATCTCTTCGGACTTATATTACATTAATCCGTTTGGATTCGTTGATCTATCCGGATCCATATTACATAATTTACGGTTTTACAGCGGAGGTAATCTATATATCTTCCGACTGTCTATTAATAAACCAAGCTTATTTGGTTATAACACGATTTCCTCTTTTTTAAAATCTTTGCGCTTAAAGATTAATTTGGTTATCGCATTTATTTAATGAGTAACTTCTGCTTTTTTATATCATTATTTTCTGGTTATTTTCCGTCGTTATGCTTAACCGTATTAAACAGCAAATATTTCGCAAACCTTCTAACCAAAAAGAAAAACGCGAAAATTTGGCCGTTTACATTCGAAATTAAAGTTTCAAAGTTATACTTTATTTTACGTGTTTTAAACATAAGGATGAATGCGTTATAATATGAAATATGGCTCGTTGTGAAAATTACGTTCTAAAAAAAATGTTGCGATAAGTCGGGTATCTGTCTAGATTCCTTGCGCAATATTATTAACGAAGCGGAACGTTTAAAACGTAAGGAAACTTTGGCTGAGGAACGGTTGTTCCAATTGCAAAAAGAAATCAATACGGCGATTCCCTGTCTTTAACAATTGCGCTATTAGCAAACATTCTTTCGGTCTAAAGATATTGAAATGGTAAATCGTAAGTTTCAATCTTTAGATAAATTGGAAAAACAGGCAAGATTAAAACGTGAAACGGTTTTGCGGGCCTTACAAGCTACGCGAGCTATAAACTTTTCGGAATAGCCTAGCGTTAAAATATTCATTAACTGTTATTAAGCGACGTAAACTGGGATACCTTTAACCCTAGTACTTCCGGCGTTGCTGGTAAAAGTTCCTTAGGAAGCGTTAGATACTCGTAAGGCTTTTCGCGGGTTCCCAAGTGTTTTCGAAATTTAAGTAAATTTTCCATTTAACTAGGTACTAGGTCAATCCCTTTTTTTTTGCGTATATCCAATATCTTTTCTGCCTCGTAAATTGGTACATCTTCCGTAACTTTTTCGTCCTGTCCCATATTAACTTTAATTATATTTGCTTTTAATTTCAATAAGGAAGTATAAAAGACTGGATAAAGCTTGACTTTCGGCGGTAGCTCCAATTTATAATTGTTTTTTAAGATCTTGTTAGCAATTTTATATATGCCGATATATTTGGAATCGAGTTTTTTGTTTTGTCTTTTAGTTTAAATGTTTTTGATAGCTAAGTAAACCATTTCGACTTTTCAAAAGGTTGCTCCCTTTAAACTCCTTTGGTTGTAATATTTACTTATTTAGTTACATACGAAATTAAGCTTTAATTTCTTTTTAGCGTATAGTTATTTCAGCTGTTTAAAAGTAAAAATTACCTTAACGTTAACTAGATTATTTTTATACGAATCTCGGTAAATCCCAGGTATAAAGCCAAAATTGGCAATTGTTAGCGTCGTTTTAATGCTTTCGTAGTAATTAATATTATAAGCTAGCTCTACAATTAGTAACTTTTTAACCTAGTTATTCTGTTCGTAAATAATAGAATATCGTAAATACGTTTCTAGCGTTTAAATGGTTCTTTTTATTTATCCGTTTGTTTAAGGTTTAAATACGCTGGATAATTTGTAATTTAATCTAAATTGAGCCATTAATTCTTGCCAAAATTTCGAAATAAAAGTAACGTTTTTATCCGAAACAATTTCCGTTGGAAGTCCGTATGTATTTAAATATATCGAAGGAAAATATATGCAAGTTGCTTTATATCGGTATTTTTATTATAAGATAAGAAATAAAAGAAAATTCGTAAAACCATTAACGATTACGAAAATACTATCGTAATCTATTTCTGTAACTGTGTTTTTTAATAAAAAAAGCTTAATAATAAAGTTAAATATAATCGAACCTTATAATCGCTTAACGATTAATAAAGCTTATAATTTCCCGTAAGGCGTATATCGTTATGCTTTTGCCCTAATGCAAAATCGTATTATCGTATTACCTTTTGGATTATAGTTTTCATTTTAAGAAAGTAATATGTTTTTGATAAGCGTTTTAGGGTTTTGTAAATCCCTAGGAATCCATATACCGGGTATTTGTATACGTTTCGTATTAAGTTCTTTTGTAGGTTTTTAGGCAGCTGTATTTTATCTATTTGATGCTTTATTCGTTAATTAACAATATTCTATTAAGTACGTTAATATATATCGGCTAATATTAATCGTATTGCAGTAATTCGTCGCTATTTTAGGTATTTTTCGGGTATAATATCGAAGATTATTTGCTATAGCTTAACGTTAGGTTCTTTCAAATTAGCTCGTTTACTAAGTGCGTTTACTAGGCCATTTTCTAATTTTTTTTCAATAGATAATAACGTAAACGAATTCAAAAAGGCTTTTTACCTCAGGTAACTATCTTCTAATAAGTTTTCGTATCGTAAAAAAAATGTAATATTCTTATAATGCGTATATACCTTAATTTAGTACATGTTACCTTTAGGGTAATATCTAAATTCCTTAAAGGCGTTAAGGATAACTAAGAACTCCTTATCGTAAAGAGTGTAATTTAATTTAGCTTTATGTAACTTATAAAAATAAAACGCAATTAATTAAGCTTTTTTAATCGTTTCGATATTTAACTACAGCTTTTAAAGCGTAATTCGAAACGTCGGTTTTTAGTTTAACTAATCGCTTTAGGTCGTATATAATCAATACTGGTTTACTAATAAACGCGTCCTTAAGTTACTAGAAAACTATTTCCTGTTTTAAAATCTATTTAAATAATTTATCTTTTTTAGTAAATTCTGTTAATAACATAGTTCTTTTGCTAAATTTACGTTTGAATCGTCGGTAATAATTAACAAATCCAAGAAATAGTTGTATTTACTCAATATTAGTAAGTTATGCCTAATCCTTAACTGCTGATAGCTTTTTAAGATCTATACAAATTTATCCTAACATAATAATATATCTTAGAAATTCGGCTTTTTGGTTATAAAAATAACTGTTTTCGGTATTAACCAAAGGTTTAGCATTTTACAATGCTTATAAGATTTAATAAACGTATTTTTCGTAATTTCTTTTCCGCTTTTAAGTAAATAAGAATGTCGTCGAGGTTGCAGATAACAAAAATATCCAGGTATTTTCTTAGCATATGGTTTATTATTTGTTGCAAGGTTGCTGGTACGATAATTAATTCCATAAGGGTAACTAGGTATTAGAATAAGCTATATTTCGTTTTAAAGACTGTTTTCCATTCGTATCTTTTCTTAATCCGAATTATATTATAACCATCCCGAAAATCGAAAGCTGTAAACCATTTTGCTCCGTACAGGCGATCTTTTATTTTAATAATTTAATAATAACGTCGTTTTGTCTTTAACAGTAATATTGTTCAGTTGTCGATAATCTACTATTAATCGAAGCTTTCCCTCTTTTTTCAGTATGAAAAATATAAAGTATCTTGTTAATAATTTGGAACGTCGAATGTATCCTCTTCGAAGACTATTTTCTAAGTAACCGCATAACGCATGCAACTCTGCATAATTTAAGTTGTAAATCGCATAAAAGGTAATACGTCTACTATTTTTAATAATTATTGCGTAATTCCATTCATTATAATTTAGTAATTTAGTATTAAGTTCATTACCAAATAAATGATCGTACTTATGGTATTATGAAAGTCCCTTAATTATTTATTCTAATGGTTTCTCGGGCGGTCGTTTTAAATCGTTATTTATTTGCCTAAATTTTAGTTTAATGTTAGTAATAATGCGTCGTATTTTTCGATTATGCTTTTTCTTTTTAATATGCCGTATTGCTTTTAGTGGTAAGGTTTTTGCCGTTTTTCTATGCCTACATTCGTTTACCTTATCGATCGAATATTAAGATTTTTTGTCGTTTAGCTTATTGTTAAAAAATAGATCGTAATTTATTTGGCGAATCTTTCAATTAATAGCCGGGTTATACTATTCCAACCATGGTAAACTGAGAATTAAATCGAAATCCTTTATGGCGATAACATCGCAACTGACAGTTTATTTTTTTCCTTCGATAAAGGTTTTAAGATAATTAATTTCGTATCGGACCTATCTATTTTCGTAGTTAAATATTTAACCTTCGGCATTCCTAACTTCGTAAAAATATTCCTTATCTTCCCATAGTAACTATAGCTCGTTAACTACTTTTAAGGCGATATAATTACCTGTTTTTACGCCGTAATCCATAAATCCGGTATATCGTTTATTTTTGATTCGTACTTATACTGTAATAAGTTTTTTTCCTATTATTCGTA
Organism: Monosporascus sp. mg162; assembly: GCA_004155945.1. Taxonomy (NCBI): domain Eukaryota; kingdom Fungi; phylum Ascomycota; class Sordariomycetes; order Xylariales; genus Monosporascus; species Monosporascus sp. mg162. The sequence goes on from QJNY01000222.1 coordinate 95,198, forward strand.
TCATATTTAAAGCTTTTTTAAGATATTACTATCTACCTTTATTTCTACTAGCCTAAGGCCCTTTAATAAATAGCTTAAATCTTTTAGGCTGTTCTCGAATTATTAAATTCTTTTTCCAAGTTTTTTGTTTTTATTTTAGATTTATTTTAACTGCTGCTCTTATCGGCGCAGTCTTGCTGTCAAATACTCCACTTAATTCCAGAACGTTTCTTTAGTGATATGTTTTAATTCTAAGGTTTTCCAGCTGTAACTTAAAAAGGAAAAAGTATTTTCTTATAAAACTAATCGTTCCTCCGGGTTTTACGTAAAGTCTAGCGAGATCTATAAATCGGTAATCATTTTCTCGCAGTACTTTTTTATTATTCTTTAAATTAATTTTCCTATGTTTAATAATTACATTATTCGTAATAGCACTAGGGTTTATATGCAGGGCAATATTTACCTTTTAGCCAGCTCCTAGTAGTTGCTAGTTCGTCGATTTCTTTCATCGTTGCTATTTTGCATATATGGCGGTATTATTTTTGGTTCTTAAAATCGCTTTTAGTTCGATTTTTGAAATCGAAGCCTTATCGCTACATACGCGTAATCCGTCGCGCGATATATTTTTTCTTATCTTCGTATACTTCGCATTGCGGTCGTCGACAGTTAACCGCATAAAGCTTTCCGTGCCGATCGGGTTCTCCTGGGCACAGGTTTTCATCCCATCCTCGGTACTTCTTTAACCATATATCAAGTATTAACTGGTTATTTTTCTGCTGCCGTTTCTGCTATACGCGGGTAAGTGGCTTGTCGTTACCTAACTTTTTCTATCCCTCGTGATCCTGTAGCCATTAGGTAATAATAAGTTCAGTGGTTTTAACTTTTTTAGCTCTTTTGGCTCCTGCCTGGACTAGCTTCTTAGCTTTTTTCATTCTCTGTCGTACCTTAAGTAAAAGGTTATCGTTATTTTTGCCGCGGATTATGCTAATCACCGTTCGGTCGCCAGGTTCCTTTTTGTACTGGTTTTTAAAAACTAAAGCCCAGTACACGTTTTTCTTGGAGCTTTTGCATTTTCGTACAATATGTCCGGGCTTACCGCAGTTATAGCAAGTAACGGATTTTTTGTTTTTCGACTGGATAGCCGTTCATTTTATAAGGCCGGGTTAAATTCTATACAAGGTAAATGTTATGGCCAAAGGCCTTGGCCCAATTGACGGACGGTCGGAGGTTGTGGAAGGCATTTCCGATATGGCTCCTAAGGTTACGTAACTGGCTTGATGGGCTCATAACGCCTGATTAGATAAAAGGGGCCTTGGCGCCTCGAGCTAATCGAGCCGGGCAGTAGCTCGAAGTAACTCGATAGGCTCAAAAAGGTTTTACCACGAAAAAGGAAATCGAGCCGGTCCGAGCCGGTCGAACCAGTAAAAATATATATACGTTTATTATTTCTTATAGTTTAAATAATACCAGCTTACAATTATAACTTAGTTACTTAAATTTATATTTATTATTACTAAACGTAATTATTATTTTATTATTTAAATTTTTACGATATTATTATTAACATAAACCGTACGATTAAGTTTAATAATTAATTAAGCTTATAACCGTTATACGTTACAAGCTTTTATTTAATAGTACCGTTAAACTTTGAACAATATTTAATATTGTTAAAATGTCGATTAACGTCGAAGCTACCGTTTTTACCTTTACTTAGCAGTTATAAGAACGTATTTAACAGTTTAAGGTTTATATCCAACAGTTTATTGCTTAAGTTGCCGCTTTAATCGATTCGGTATTAGCAGCCGTTATTTTAAAACTTAAGGTTAAAGAATCCGAACTTTACGATGGTATAAAAAGCGTTTAAGGTTTCCTAACTTAGGTTAAAATGTATTTACGATTAAAAAGAATTAAAGGTAATGCCGATAAAATCCTTATTGTAATAAAGTTTTTAAAAGGGAACGTTTTGGATTAATTTAAGCTTATTTTGCGAAATTACCTGGAAAATATGGAAAACGATTAAAAAACGGTTATTAAAAAGATTTTCGAAAGTTACGTTAACTTTAAATAAAAGCTTAAGGATAATTTCGATAATTTAAACGCAAAACGAAAAACTGCATAAAACCTTTTATAGCTTAAATAAAAAGGACCAGCTCTTAAATACGCCGTCAAATTTAGGAACCTTATATCCAAGGTAGGATGGGTCGACGATGAAAACGATATTTTGATCGACATTTCTTATAAGGGATTAAAGGACGATGTTAAGAACGAAATTATTAAAATCGAACAATTTAGCGCATTCGATAAATATATCGCTAAAGTTATAAAGATCGACAATCGACAATTTGAACGATGATAAGAACAACGTAAATAGTTTGCTTTACGGTTTAAATTTTAAGGAGTTAATTAAGGCCGAAGGCGTTTTACGCTTTTTACCTTTTATAAAATTTAACCAGGATTTATGGAATTAAGAACTATTTAGTTGAAAAATAAGAAATCCGTTACCTGCTATAATTACGGTAAGCCCGAATATATTACGCGAAAATGCAAAAGCCCGAAAAAGGTATATTAAGTTTTAGTTTTTGAAAATTAGTACAAAAAGGAACTTGGCGACCGAAAAACGATTAACATAATCCGCGCCAAAAATAACGATAACTTTTTGTTAAAAGTGCGACAGGAAATAAGAGAAACGAAAAAGTTAGCTTAAGCAAAAACCAAAAAGGCCAAAAGAGTTAGAATTACTGGATTTACTGTTACCTAGTGGCTATAGAAGTACGAAGGATGGAAAAAGCTGAACGACGATAAGCTACTTACCCGAATATAGCAAAAACGGTAACAGAAAAACAATTAGTTAATGCTTAACGCATAGCTAAAGGAATACCGAGGATAGGGCGAAAACCTGTACCCAGGAGAACCCGATCGGTACGGAAAGCTTTATGCGGTTAGCTATCGACGACCGCAGTGCGAAGTATACGAAAATGAGAAAGAATATATCGTGCGACGAATTATGCGTATATGGCGATAAGGTTTCGATTTTAAGAACCGAATTAAAAGTGATCCTAGAAATTAAAAATGGTATCGTTATATACGAAAAGCCGTAATAATGGAAAAGATCGACGAGCTGGCAGTTATTAAAAGCTGGCCAAAAGGTAAATATTGCTTTGTATATAAACCTTAATGCTATTACGAATAATGCGATTACCAGACGTAGGAAAAATTGATCCAAAAAATAATGGAAAAGTATTGCTAAAAAATGATTACCGATTTACAGATTTAGTTAGCCTTTACGAAAAATCCAGAAAAGCGATTAGTTATATAAAGGGAAATTCGTTCTTTTTTGAGTTAGAAAACCTTAAAGCCAAAATATATTATTAAAGAAACGTTTTAGAACTAAGTGGAATACTTAATAGCAACGTTACGCCGACAAGAACAATAGTTAAAATAAATCCAAGATAAGAATAAAAGATTTGGAAAAAGAATTTAGTAATTCGAAAATAACCCAAAAAACTTAAGTTACTTGTAATAAAGCTTTAAGCTAACAGAAAAAATGAAAAAGGATAGCAACATTTTAAGAAGGTTTTAAATGCGATACAAATAGTACGAAAAAAACCTATAACGGTATAAGTACGAATTAAAAATAAGCGATATACCGTATTTGTAAATTACGGCGCAATAAAAAGTAATTATATCGCCCTAAAAGTAATTAATAAGTTACAGTTACCATAAAAAAATAAAAAACATTTTTACGAAGTCGAAAATGTTAAAGGTTAAACTTTTAACTACGACGATAAATAGGTCCGATACGAAATTAATTACCTTAAAACCTTTATCGAAGGAAAAAAACAAATTATTAATTTCGACGTTATCGCTATCGAAAATTTTAATTTGATTTTAGGTTTGTTATAGTTGGAATAATATAACCCGGTTATTAATTGGAAAATTTGCGAAATAAATTACGATTTATTTTTTAACGATAAGTTAAACGATAAAAGATTTTAATATTCAATCGATAAGGTAAATAAATGCAAATATAAGAAAACGGTAAAAACTTTATTACCTAAAAACATACGGCATATTAAAGAAAAAGGGCATAATCGAAAAATATAACGTATTATTATTAACCTTAAAACAAAATTTAAGCAGATAAATAACGATTTAAAACGACCGCCCGAAAAGTTACCAAAATAAATAATTAAAATATTTCCATAATATTATAAGTACGATAAGTTATTTGGTAAGAAATTTAATACCAAATTGCTAAAATATAACGAATAAAATTACGAAATAGTTTTTAAAGATAGTAAAAATACCGTCTTTTATCTAATATATAACCTAAACAATTACGAAATAGTTTTTAAAGATAGTAAAAATACCGTCTTTTATCTAATATATAACCTCAACAATACAAAATTATATGTATTACGTAATTATTTCGAAAATAAATTTCGAAAAGGATAAATTTAACGTTTTAAATTATTAGCCGGATACCTTATATTTTTCGTACCGAAAAAAAGGGAAAAGCTTCGATTAATGGTAAATTATCAATAACTTAACGATATTACCGTTAAAGACAAAATGCCGTCACTATTAATTATTAAAATGAAAAATCGTTTATACGGAACAAAATCATTTATAACTATCGATTTTCGAAATAATTATAATATAATTCGGATTAAAAAGAGATACCAATAAAAAATAACGTTCAAAACGAAAGACGGTTTATATAAATATCTAATTACTTTTATAGGATTAACTAACGTACCAGTAATCTTTTAACAAATAATAAACCATATATTAAAAAAATACCTGGATATTTTTGTTATCTGCTATCTCGACGACATTCTTATTTATTTGGAAATGGAAAAAAAGTACGAAAAATATATTTATCAAGTTTTATAGGTACTACAAAACGTTAAACTTTTGGTTAATACTAAGAAAAACTATTTTTACTAGCAAAAAATCGAATTTTTAAAATATATTATTACGTTAAGATAAATTCGTATAAATCATAAAAAGTTATTAATAATTAAAGATTAGGTATAACTTATTAACGTAAAAAAAATATAAGTATTTTTTAAATTCGCCAATTATTACCGACGATTTATACGTAATTTTAGCAAAATAATTATGTTATTAACGGAATTTACTAAAAAAAACAAACTTTTTAAATAGATTTTAAAAAAGGAAATAATTTTCCAGTAAATTAAAAACGCTTTTACCAGTAAACCAATATTAATTATATACGATCTAAAGCAATTAATTAAGTTAAAAACCGATATTTCGGATTATGCCTTAAAAGCTGTAATTAAATATCGAAACGATTAAGGAAAATTTTACCCTATTACGTTTTATTTTTATAAGCTACATAAAGCCGAATTAAATTACCCCATTTATAATAAGAAATTCTTAACTATCGTTAACGCTTTTAAAAAGTTTAAACATTATTTTAAAGGTAATATGTACCAAATTAAGGTATATACGGATTACAAAAACATTATATACTTTTCTACGATATGAAAATTTATCGGAAAACAATTACGTTACGTAAAAAGCCTTTTTAAATTCGATTACGTTATTATTTATCGAAAAGGATCAGAAAATAGCAAAGCAAACGTACTTAGCAAACGACCTAACCTGGAAAAACCTAAAGTTAAAGTACAGCAAATAATCTTCGATATTATAGCCGAAAAATACTTAAAATAGCAACGAATTGCTATAATACGAACGATATTAATTAACCTATATTAACGTATCTAATAATATAATGCCAATTAATTAACAAAGTACTAAATAAACAAAATACAAGTACCCGAAAACCTATAAAAAAACCTAATACGAAACGTATACGAATATCTTATATACAAATATCTAAAGATTTATAAAACTTTAAAACGCCTATAACGAATATATTATTTTCCTAAAATAAAAATTATAATATAAAAAGTTATACAGCAATGCGATATTTGCGCCAAAGCAAAAGTACGACGATATAAGCCTTACGGAAAATTATAACCCTTACCAATCGTTAAGCGACCGTAAAATTCGATTATATTTAACTTTATTACCAAGCTTCCTTTATTAAAAGATCCAACTACGGAAGTACATTACGATAGCATTTTCGTAATCGTTAATCGATTCACGAAATTTTTTTATTTTTTACCTCATAATAAAAACATTAATGCAAAACAATTAATATACATTTTCCTTAAATATATTCTAAGTACTTACGGATTTTTAACGGAAATTATTTTAAATAAAGGCACCATTTTGACTTCGAAATTTTAGGAAGGTTTAATAGCTTAACTTAAATTAAATCACAAATTATCTAACGTATTTAAACCTTAAATAAACGGATAAACGGAAAGAATTAATTAAACGTTAAAAACGTATTTACGATATTATATTAATTACGAACAAAACAACTAGGTCGAAAAGTTACTAATTATATAGATAGCTTATAATATTAATTATTACGAAAGCATCAAAACGACGTTAATAACTGCCAATTTTGGATTTATACCTGAAATTTATCGAGATTTATACAAAGATAAATTAGTTAACGTTAAAGCAATTCTTACATCAAAATAATTAAAATAACTGTACGCAAAAATAAAATCAAAGCTTAATTTCGTACGTAACCAGATAAGCAAATATTATAACCAAAAAAAATTAAAGGGATTAATCTTTTCGGAAAGGAAAATGATTTACCTAGCTACCAAAAATATACAAACTAAAAGGCTAAACAAAAAATTCGATTTCAAATATATCGGCCTATACAAAATCGTTAAGAAAATCTCAGAAAATAACTATAAATTGGAGCTACCGCCGAAGGTTAAGCTTTATCCAGTTTTTCATATTTCCTTATTAAAGTTAGCAGTATATATAATTTAAGTTTATCCGGAACAGGACGAAGAAATTATGAAAAATGCATTAATTTACGAAGCAGAAAAAATACTCGATGTACGCAAAAAAGAAGGACTTACCTAATACCTAGTTAAGTAAAAAAATTACCCAAACTCTGAAAATACCTGGAAACTCGCGAAAAACCTTACGAACGCTTAGCGCCTTTTGAAGAATTTTCACCAGTAACGCCGGAAACGCCGGGATTAAAAACGCTTAAGTCTAGGTCGTCGAAGGAAGGCCAGTCGGCAGGCATAAAAGTTTGCGCTAACGCAACTTCAGCTTCCAGTTGTTATTGCTTTCGTTCCAAACGTTCGAACTCCTTTATCGTTTCCGCACCCTAAATACCTTTACGCAGCATTTCGATCCCACGCTTACGCAAAAGCTTCTTTTGATTCCGCAAACGGGCTAAACGATTAAACAATTCGCTAAAGTGCTGCTGCAATTCATTAAAACGTTATTAAACGGAAAGGAACTCTTTTTCGGCAAAACGTTCTTAAAGTTCGAAACGGTCCTTTTTAGCGACCAACCGGTTATGTTCGGCTTCGAAAGGCCCGAATAGGTTACAAAGACCACTATATTAAGAACAGCAAGCGTATTTTCCAGAACTAGGATAAACTTTACAAGTTTTTCCTTTAGATTTGCAGCGCGAACAAGAAAACGCGGATATATCAAAACTAAGGGTTTTAATTCTTTTAAATAAAACCAAAGCGTTATTACGTTTACGAAACTTTTATTTTTCGATATAATCTAATATAACGGTTAATAACAGAAAATAATATAAAAAAAGGAAAGTTACTAAACAAATACGATAAGCAAATTAACCTTTAAAGGTAAAAATCCTGAAAAAAGGAAGATCGTATTATGGCTAAAGGCCTTGGCCTAATTAACGGACGGTCGAAAATTGTAAAAGGCATTTCCGATATAGCTCCTAAGGTTACGTAACTGGCTTGATGGGTTTATAACGCCTAATTAAATAAAAGGGGCCTTAGCGTTTCGAGCCAATCGAGCCGCGTAGTAGCTCGAAATAACTCGATGGGCTTAAAAAGGTTTTACTACTAAAAAGAAGATCGAGCCGGTTCGAGCCGGTCGACCCAGTAGAAATATATATACGTTCATTATTTCCTATAATTTAGATAGTACCAGCTTGCAATTACAACTTGGTTACCTAGATCTACATCTGCTATTACTAAACGTAATTATCGCTTTATTGCTCAAGTTCCCACGTTACTACTACCAACATAAACCGTACGATTAGGTTTAATAGTTGGTTAAGCCCATAGCCGTCACAATAAAAAGCATAAGGTACCTTCGACCTTAATTAACTCCTTGAAATTTGGACCGTAGGGCGAACTGTTGCCGTCGTTCTTATCGTCGTTTAAACTGTTAATTGTCGATCTCCACAGCTTTAATGATATATTTATCGAATGCCCTAAAATGTTCGACTTTGATAATTTCGTCCTTAACATCGTCCTTTAATCCCTTGTAGAAAACGTCGATTAGGATATCGTCTTCGTCGTCGACCCATCCTGCCTTAGATATAAGGTTCTTGAATTCGACGGCATATTTGGAAATTAATCCCTTTTGTTTAAGCTGTAAGAGGTCTTATGCAGCTTTTCGTTTTACGTTTAGGTTATTAAATTTGTTTTTAAGCTTTTATTCGAAATTGGCGTAACTTTTAAGAAGTTTTTTAGTGGCCATTTCCTGGTTATTTTCTACATTTTCCAAGTAATTTCGCAGCGTAAGCTCGAATTAATTTAAAGCATTCCTTTTAAGGAATTTTACGATAACAAGGATTTTATTAACTTCGCCTTCGATTATTTCCAGTCGTAGATATACTTTGGTTTGGGTTAAGAAGCTTTAAACGCTTCCAGTACTATCGTAAGACTCGGGCTTTTTAACCTTAAGTCTTGGAGTAACTGCTGGCATTAAATCACCTGGGGAGGCGGCTTAAGCAGTAAGCTGTTGGATATATGCCTTAAGCTGCTAACCGCGTTCTTGTAGCTGCTAGGTAAAGGTAAAAACAGTAGTTTCGGTATTGGTCGACATTTTAACAATGTTGAATATTGCTTAAAGTTTGACGGTATTATTAAAAAAAAAAGCTTGCAACGTATAACGGTTATAAGCTTAACCAACTATTAAAATTAGTCTTACCGTTTATATTAGTAATGGTATCGTAGGAATTTGAGCAATAAAGCGATAGTTACGTTTAGTAATAGGAGATATAAATCTAGGTAACCAATTGTTGCTGTATGCTGGTGCTATTTAAACTATAGGAAATAACGAACGTATATATCTTAAATGAAACCCTTTTGGATCCGTTTATCCCTCCGGATCTATTTGCTGTAATCCTTTTGGATCCGAGAATCCCTTCGGATTTATACTATACTAATCCGTTTAGATCTATATATCCATCCGGATCCATGTTACGTGGTCTAAGGTTTTGCATCGGAGGTAATCCATATATTCTCCGACTATCTACTAATACGCCAAGCTTGTTTGGTCATAACAAGTATTTTAAAACCTAATGTAAAGATACGCGTAGCTTATCTGACTGTTATTGGTGTGATTATGTGTGTATTACTAACTTCTGTCTAGAAGGATCAGATTGATCCCTGTTGTGTATCTAAAATACTAGCTACAGATAGGACGCGTGTAGCCCTAGTGCGGACGCGTTAGGGTTAGTATTGCACGGGCCAACCAATCAGGTGCATGGCAACGCACCATATGCCAAAACCTAAGTAACTTTAAGACTAATAATATTAATTAATTTGGAAAAAACTTTAACAGGTTTTTTAAAAAATTATCGAGGCTTTTTAAAATTGCTATTTAAGTCGAAACATAATACGGATTATTGCTAATAATGAACTTCCTTATTCTTACGAAAGATTAAAGCACCATGTTAAATACGTCCGTCTAGTATCAATTAACAGATAACCCTTATAAAAGTAAGCTTAATAAAGCTAAACCCAAATCCAAAAGTAGTCGGATTAAATCCCTAAAATATTATGACCAAACGAGCTTGGCTCATTGGCAGACAGTCGGAGGTTATACGGAATGCCTCCGATGCAAAACCCTAGATTACGTAACATGGATCCGAATGGATCTACGGATCCAAAGGGATCAGTATAGTATAGATCCGAAAGGATTTTCGGATCTATAAAGATTACAGCAAATAGATCCAGAAAGATAAACTGATTTAAAGGAATCTCGTTTAAGATATATGCGTTTGTTATTTTCCATAATTTAGATAGCATTAACTTACAATTACGACTTGGTTAACCAGATTTACATCTGCTATTACTAAACGTAATTATCGCTTTATTGCTTAGATTTCTACGATACCATTGCTAACATAAACCGTACGACTAGGTTTAATAGTTGGTTAAGCTCATAGTCGTCACATAAAACCTGCCAAAAATACGATTATACAAATACCTCCCAAAATCGTTATTAATATACCGTAAAAACGAAAAGTATTACCAGCCTAAAAGTCCTTAGATTTATTTACAGAACTTGCAGCACTTATACTGCACGTTATAGCTTTTAAACCTATTAAGCAATTTAAACAGGTTTTTTTTTTCAAATATCATAAACAAGCTTTCTTTTTTTATAATCCTTCCGAATTTATCGGTCTTTTCGGACTTTCGCTTTTCAGGTATTAAAGTTACCGACTAGCTTAAAAAGGTTAATAAACTATTTACGAAATAGAAGCTTAAAAAATTCAAGATAATCGCCGAATTATCTTATTAAATAGATAATCCCTTTATAAAAAAACTGGTTAAAACGGTACTTAATAGAAGAACTTAATAGGACGAAACGTCCAAGCTTATCCCAAAAACGTTCAAATTACAAAACCCAGAGCAAATCCGTACTGGCAAAAATCGATTAAGGATTTTAAGGAATAGGCTAAACGAGATATCCCACACAGGCGAGCGAAGCACACAAGCGAGTGAGACACTTTTTGGTTACCTCAGCTAGCTCAGGCCTCTGCTGGCTCGTTCTCCAATTTCTTCAAAGTCACTCAAGTCCAGCTCCACAACGCTAAAAATTAACCAATCAAATCTCAAATCCCCGTAACGAGCCAGCGAGGCCTGAGTTCAAATTGCGCGAACACGTTTTTATTTTGTGCTTTCTTAATAAAATTATTAATCTTTTTTTTTGTGATGCCATCAACTTTGATCTTTTAAGCTTGAAACCAATGGGACGGGTTAAATATAAATTAATAGGCGTATAGAGATTTTTTCAATTTTTCTAGATAAAAATTGCAGCTTATATGGCTAAGTTTAGCTACGGGGAAATGGGCAACTGTAACGCTCTTATAGCTACGACAGCACAACTACAGGCCGTATCATTATATAACGGCCTTCCCTGGTATATATTGTATGGGAAAAGCCCGTCCAGCAATTCTTTGGGCCGTGCGAGTTATCGTTATCGCGTCGCAGCTATGAAAAAGTTTAGGGTTAATTTAATCTGGAATGCCCTTATGGCTGCGACAGTACAATTACCAGTTTTATTATTATATACCGGACTGCCCTGGTATATATTATATAGGGAAAGCTCGTCCAGCAATTCTTTGGGCCGTACGGGCTGTCGTTGTTACGTCGCAGCCCTGAAAAGGTTAAGGTTAGCCAATTTCGAAACGCATATATGGCTACGACGTAACAACCACAACCCGTACGGAAAAAAGAATAGCCATACGGGCTTTCCCCATACTAAATTACCCTTAGAAGGCCTATTTCGAAATGGTGTACGCGGTGGTTGCGTTATCGCAGCTCTAAGACGGTCCCGGATTTGATCGACCGGAACGCCCTTCTTGTTGCGACGCAATAACTACCGGTCGCAACATTTTGCCATAGACCTTTTAAGGGTAATTCAGTATGGGAAAAGCCCGTCCAGCTATTCTTTTGGCCGTACGGGTTATGGTTGTTGCGTCGCAGCCATGAGAAGGTTCCGGACTTGATTGACCGGAACGCTTTCCTTGCTGTGACGTAACAATTACTGAGACGGCTATGGGCTTAACCAACTATTAAACCTAAGTCGTACGGTTTATGTTGGCAGTGGTATCGTGGGAATTTGAGCAATAAAGCGATAGTTACGTCTAGTAATAGCAGATATTGATCTGGGTAACCATGTTATATTATAAACTGGTCGTATTTAGATTATGGGAAATAAGGAACGTATATATTTTGTCTTTGGCTTAATGGATTTAAACCGGCTTAAACCTGAATATAGCAAGCGACTTTTTTTAAATTTATTAAGTTTTTTTCAGTTACTGTTTAGCTTTACCGGCTTAAAACGCCAAGCTCCTATTAACCTAATTAAATACATTAAGCTGGTTTAAGCTAATTACGTAACTTAAAGCCTATATCGGAAATTCTTTTATAATCTCCGACTGTTTGTTAATCGAGTTAAGACCTTTAGCTATAATACGATTTCTTTTTTTTAGGATTTCTGCCCTTAAAAATTAATTTGTTTATCGTATTTGTTTAGTAAGTAATTTCTCTTTTTTATATAATTTTTTTCAATCTTTAACCATTATTTTAGGTCGTATCGAAAAGCAAAAATTTCGCAAACGTAAAAACGCTTTCAATTTATTGAATCGAGTTAATCGTTTGGGTTTCGATCTTTCATTCTTTCTTGTTCCTGCTGCAAATTTAAAAACAAAATTTACAAGACTTATTTTAGTTTCAGAAAATGCGCGCGTTATACCGAGGACGGTAATCCTTGCGACATTTTTAGGCTTCAGAATCGGAGCATTCAAGGTTAATAGATAAAAAGGATCGTTTGGACTTTTAGAAATGTTTCGTTAAAAAGGAGTTGTTTTCCGTTTAAGAACGTTTTAATAAGTACTAACGTCGTTTTCTCGAGTTGCAGCAGAATTTTAATAAACTGTTTAATCGTTTGGCCCGGCTGCGAAATTAGGAAAAACTATGACGGAAACGTGGGATTAAAATATTACGTTAAGGCAGCGAAGGTGCGGAAGCGATGGGGGAGTTCGAACGTTTGGAGCGCGAGCAATAGTAGTTGGAAGCTAAGGTAGCATTAACGCAAACTTTCATGCCTATCGACTAGCCTGGTATCGAGGGAGCCGACTTGGCGCTGCTGGATGGCGCAGACTAGAGTAGTTTTAACCATAAAGTTTCCGGCGTTTCTGGTAAAAATTCTTTAAAAGGCGTTAGTCATTCGTAAGGTTTTTTGCAGATTTCTAGGTGTTTTCGGAATCTGGGTAATTTTTTTACTTAACTAGGTATTAGGAAAGCTTTTTTTCTTTATATACATCCAGTATTTTTTCTGCTTCGTAGATTGGTATATCTTCTATAATTTCTTTATCCTAATTTTATTCTGTATTAATTTTAATTATATGTGCTGTTAACTTGAATAAGGAAATATAGAAAACTGGATAGAACTTGACTTTCAGCAGTAGCTTTAATTCATAGTTGTTTTTTGACTTGTTTTTATCGATTTTGTCTTCGCCGATATTTTTAAAACCGATTTTTTTGTTTCGCCTTTTGGTGTAGATATGTTTGGTAGTTAGGTAACCCATTTCCCCCTTTGAAAAAGTTAATCCTTTTAACATTTTTTGGTTGTAATATTTACTTATTTAGTTGCGTACGAATTTAGGCTTTAATTTTATTTCTGCGTATAACTGCTTTAACTGTTTTAATGTAAAAATTGCCGTAACGTTGGCTGGTTTATCTTTATGTAAATCTCGGTAGACTTCGCGTATGAAACCAAAATTAGCAGTTGCTGACGTTGTTTTAATGTTTTCGTAATAACTAATTTTATAGACTAGCTGTACAACTGGTAACTTTTCGACCTAGTTATTCTGTTCGTAATTAATACAATCTGGTAAATACGTTTTTAACGTTTGGTTAGTTTTTTCTGTTTGTCCTTTTGTTTCAGGTTTAAATGCTCTGGATAATTTGTAATTTCGTTTAAGTTAAGCTATTAATCCTTGCCAAAATTTCGCAATAAAAGTAATACTTTTATCCGAAATAATTTCAGTTAAAATTGCGTAAGTACTTGAACTATGTTTCAGGGAAATATATACGAATTATTTTGCATCGATATTTGTATTATAAATTAATAAGTATAAAAATTTAGCGAATTGATTAACGATTACGAAAATACTTTCGTAATATATTTTTGTAGCTAGCTTTTTTAAGAAAATGACGTTTGGTAATAAAGTTAAATGTAATCGAATTTTATAATCGCTTAACGACTAATAATGGTTGTAGTTTTCCGTAAGGTTTGTATCGTCGTAGCTTTGCTTTAACGTATATATCGCATTGCAATATAACTTTTTATATTATAATTTTCATTTTAAGAATGTAATATATCCGTTATAAACGGTTTAAGGTTTTGTAAATCCTTAGGTATTTATATACCGGGTGTTGGTATATATTTCGTATTAAACCTTTTTGTAAATATTCATAGACTTGTATTTTATTTGTTTAATGCGTTATTGGTTAATTTATATTGTATTATTAAATACGTTAACATATATTAAGGCGTTATTGGTTACCTTTTATTGTATTATTCAATACGTTAATATATATTAAGTGGTATTGTTCGTATCGTAATAATCCGTTATTATTTTACGTATTTTTCGGTTTTACTATCGAAAATTGCTTGTTATATCTTAACCTTAAATTTCTTTATATTAGGTCGTTTGCTAAGCGCGTTTCCTTTGTTATTTGTTATTCCTTTTTGATAGATAATAATGTAATCGAATTTAAAAAGGCTTTTTGCGTAACGTACTTGTTTTCCGACAAGCTTAAGTATTGTAAAGAAATGTATAATATTCTTATAATCCGTATATACTTTAATTTGGTATATATTACTTTAAAGGTAATATTTAGATCTTTTAAGTACTTTAATTATAATTACGATATTTTTATCGTAAAAAAGTAATTAATTTTTTTATTATATAACTTATATAAATAAAACGTAATAAAGTAAAGTTTTCTTTAATCGTTTCGATATTCAATTATAATTTTTAAAGCAAAATCCGCAACGTTAATATTGAGCTTAATTAGTTATTTTAAGTCGTATATAATTACTATTAATTTCCTGGTAAAAATGTTTTTAATTTGTTTAAAAATTTATTTAAAGGGTTTATTGTTTTTAATAAATTCCGTTAATAGCATAATTATTTTCCTAAAATTACCTAACGTTCCACACCCATGAGCGAGCCACACCTTCTGAGCGAGCCACTTTTTAGAACCTTGCAACAATTAATCCCAATAACTTAACCATAACACCTCAAATAAACCCAAATTAATCGAATGCTTCTTTGCTAACTGTATCTACAGCTTCTCGACGAGTGCACGCATTATATCAAGGCTTGTTGCGGACGCCATATGACCATTCCTTCCTGCCAACTTATATGCGACCGACCACCTTCAGTAGCTGTTGGCAGCAATTCTTTGCCACGACCTTTCTGCTAGCTAAAAGAACTGGTTCATCCTATATAGCAAGCATTCATCTTTCTGGGAAACGTTTGTTTTAATCGTATAATTCCGTACGTCTCGAGTTATTGCAAATCAAGTCCAACACGTCCTGCCATACGCTTTGCGAGACGCTCCGCAAGGCCCTGCAAAAACCCCCAACGCGCCCCCCAACGCGCCCCCCAACGCGCCCTCTAACACGCTTTATAATACGTTTCCCGACGCACTTTGCAACGCATACCCTCAACGATCGAAGCCGGACAGGAAACGCTCGCGTATACAAGTTAATGGTTCGGTTAATAACCGTATTCTCGGCGGTCAGCTGTAATTCGTACGAAATGGGGGCAGTATTGGCTTGAACGCGTTAAAAGCTAGGCGGTCGCATTTAGGTTGGCAGGAAGGAATAGCAATATGGCGTCCGCAACAAGCCTTGATATAATGCGTGCACTCGTCGAGAAGCTGTAGATACAGTGAGCAAAGAAGCATTCGATTAATTTGAGTTCATTTGAGATGTTGTGGTTGAGTTATTTGGATTGATTGTTACAAGGTGCGAAAAAGTGGCTCGCTCATGGGTGTGGCTCGCTTATGGGTGTAGAACGTTATAAATCGTCGGTAATAATTAATAAGTTTAAAAAATGCTTAGAGTTTTTTAATATTAATAAGTTATGTTTTATCTTTAACTGTTAATAACTTTTTAAAGTTTATCTAACTTTATTTTAACGTAATAATATGTTTTAGAAATTTAGTTTTTCGTTTATAAAAATAACCTTTTTCGGTATTAATTAAAATTTTGGCGTTTTATAACGTTTATACGACTTAATAAATATGCTTTTCGTACCATTTTCGCTTTTTAAGTAAATAAGAATGTCGTCGAAGCAACAAATAATAAAAATATTGCGATATTCTTTTAATATATAATTTATTATTTTTGAAAAAGTTGCTGGTACTTCATTAATTTTATAAAAGTAATTAAATAGTTATTCGTATAAGTTATATTTTATCGGAAAAGCTATTTTTTATTCGTATCTTTTTTTAATTCGAATTATATTATAATTATTTCCGAAATCGATAGGTGTAAATTATTTTATTCCGTATAAGCGATTTTTTATTTTAATAATTAATAATAAAGGCGTTTTATTTTTAACGGTAACGTGCCACACCAGTAAGCGAGACACACCAATGACCGAGCCACTTTTTGGCACCTCGCAACAATCAATCCAAATAACTCAACCACAACACCTTAAATCAACTCAAATCAATCGAATGGTTCTTTGCTAACTGTACCTACAGCTTCTCGACGAGTGCACGCATTATATCAAGGCTTGTTGCGGACGCCATATTGCCATTCCTTCCTTTTAACCTCTATGCGACCGACTACCTTCAGCAGCTATTGGCAACAATGCTTTACCACGACCTTTCTGCCGGCCAAAAGAACTTGTTTATCAAATATAGCAGGTATTCATCTTCCTAGGAAACGTTTGTTTTAATCATTTAATCGCGTAAGTATCGAGTTGTTACCAAATCAAGCCTGATACGCCCTGCCATGCGCCCTGCCACACGCCCTGCCACACGCCCTGCCACACGCCCCGCCACACACCGACGGGCCCCGCGACGCGCCGTAGCACGCCTTCCAATACGTCCTATAACACGTTTCTCGACGTATATCTTCAACGTATTAAAGCCGGACAGGAAATGCTCGCGTATATGGGTTAAAGATTCGGTTAATAATAGGTTTCTAGTCGGTCGGCTTTAGTTTTTGCGGAATGGAGGTAATATTAGCTTGGACGCGTCGGGGGGTAGTCGGTCATAGGCGGGTTGGGAGGCAGAAATGGCAACATGGCGTCCGCAACGAGCCTTGATATAATGCGTGCACTTGTCGAGAAGCTATAAATACAGTTAGCAAAGAAGCATTCGATTGATTTGAGTTGATTTAAGGTGTTGTGGTTAAGTTATTTGGATTGGTTGTTGCGAGGTGCTAAAAAGCGTCTCGCTTATTGGTGTGTCTCGCTCACTGGTGTGGTACGTTATAATAAGATATTAAACTTTATCGTTAATAATAAAATATCGTTTAATATTTTAAGTTCGGATTCCTTTTAAATTTTGTTTAAATATTATAATCGGTTAGTTATTTCCAGGGTTGTAATTGTAGTCTGTAATTATTAGTTATTTTTTAGTAACTAACTAACTACTGTAATTTTAGTTGCTTTACTAACTAATATAGTTTTTAATTAGGTTACTGACTAACTACAAACTAATATAGTTAGTATTAGTTAGTTACTACAAATAATTAATGATTAAAGGTTGTTTTATATACATATAATTTTAAAAAAATTTTAAAAGTTCAATTTCTATACGTGGTATATTTTTTAAAATAACTGTAATACATATAAGGTAACATTATTTTACCACCTTTTTCAATAAGTAAACTAATAAATATATATATATATCAATTTGTAAAACGCAATGAAGTTATTATTTTTATCTTCATTTATATTAACGTCCCACACGGTTAAACGGGACATACAATTAAGCGGGACACTTTTTTAGCTATTCCAACAACATATCTTCAATTGCCTATTTCTTAACAACTACAATATAGATCGCTTTATAAAAGAAGCCAAAATGAACTTAGCTATTCAGGCCAAAAAAGAAATCCGAAACTTAGTTACAAAAAGCTTGATTTTATTTATAAAGTTCCTTATTTTACCTTAAAGGCCCGATATTATAGTAAACGCGTTCGAACCGATGTTATTCCTTTTAAGTAGAAATTGACGCCGACCGAAAAAAATCGATTGTCGACCGAATCCTTAACCTAAATACGCGAACGTTTCCTGTCCGGCTTTAGTACGTTAAAGATATAGCTAATATACTGCTGGTTTAGCGCGTTATAAAACGCGTTGGAATTAACTGGGCGTCGAGCTTTGTTAAACGGCAAAAAAAAACTTTAGGTATTTTTAAATCGGAAGATCGATTATTAGCGGGTTTTATGCGAAAATTCAGAAACGTTTCGCAAATGGTTCGAACTTGTTCGAGCTATAATCGCAAAATACGGTATCGCAAAAGAGGATATTTATAACTTCGACGAGACTGGATTTTTAACAGGGTTTTTTATGGTAACGGGTATAGTAATTACTAATACCGAAAAACGTGGAAAACTTAAACAAACGTAATAAGAAAATAAAAAATGAGTTATAATTATTTAAGTTGTTAATTTTTAAGGTTGGGTTATACCGTTATTTGTTATTATAACGGGGAAAAATCATTTTGGGTTTTAATACCGCGATAACTTACTGCCAGCAGCCGATTAGAAGATCGCATTAAGTAATAATAGCTAGATAACAAATAAATTAGGTTTCGAATAAATCCAGCATTTTGATAAACATACTCGGACGCGTACGAAAGGTTTGAAACGTTTTCTTATCCTTAACGGCCATAAAAGCTGCCATTCGATGGAATTCGAAAAATACTGCGCCAACAACAATATTATTACGCTTTGTATACCCGCGCATTTTTCGCATCGGCTCCAATCTTTTGATGTATCTTGTTTTTCCTCGACGGCCACGAAAGCCACCATTCGATGGAATTCGAAAAATACTGCGCCAACAACAACATTATTACGCTTTGTATCCCCGCGCATTTTTCGCATCGGTTTTAATCTTTTGATGTATCTTGTTTTTCTGTTTTGAAACGCGCTTATTTGCGGTATATCGAAGACCTGATGCGACGTTATCATACCTATATTGCCAAAGAAAATTTCCTTGCCGGCTTTTACAACGCGTTCCAAGCTGCCATAACGTCCGATAATATCAAATCTGGATTCGTAAAAGCTGGTTTTGTTTCATTTTATCCTAATAACGTTCTTTCCGAATTGAAGGTTCCTTTAATTATGCCTACGCCGACCGTCTCCCCGCTAACCTCTACCGGTTCCATTCGTTCCCCGCCCGCGAAAACCCCTAGGAATATTAAGGAAGCAACGCGGCAATCGAGTTATTTGCAAAAGAAAATTAAAAACTAATAGGGTAATTCGTTAATTAAAATAGCTAAATCGGTTTATTTTTTGACCAAAAGTTATTTGTTAGTTCTGTACGAAAATGTTCTTTTTTGAGAAAAAGTTGCCCAATTATACGTAACGAACTACGTTTTAAGCAAACGTTGCAGGATTAAAAACAAACGTTTTTAAAAAGGAGGAACATTTACTATATAAAAAGGATAAGTTTTTCTGGCCCAAAAAGAAGGGGGTGGTAAAAAAATGCAGCTAATAGCAGCTGGGGGGGGGGTTATCGTAAAAGGGTTAAAACCAAGGAACGGAAGTATAGCGTCTACGACAAGCCTGGGCATAATGCGCGTACGTATGTAGAAGTTGTAAATACGTCTAGCGAAAAAGAATCCGATTGATTTTAATTAATGCGATGTGTTGTTATTAAGTTATTTGAATTTGTTGCTGCGGAGTGCCAAAAAGTGTCCCGTTCAATCGTGTGTCTCGTTCAACCGTGTAGGACGTTAAATAAAATTAAAATAAAATCAATTAGCAAATAAGAAATAATAATTTCATTTTTTTCGGTTATTTACTGTTTTGTATACAATATTTATCTTATCTTAGTTAAAGTCCGTCCTTAATATACTTAATATCCTTAATATCTTTATTATCCAGGGTTGTAATTGTAGTCTGTAATTATTAGTCAATTTTTAGTGACTAACTGACTACTGTAATTTTAGTCAGCGTACTAACTAACTAATGTAGTTTTAGTCACCTTACTAACTAATCTAGTCTTAGTTAGTCACTACAAATAACTTATGACTAAAGGTGCTTTTTTTTTTTTGCAATATTTATTAATTTTTGAAAGTGAAATTTCAATACATTCTGCGTTTCTCCGAATAACTGCAACTTATATAGGGTTATTATTGAATTACAAATTAGGTTGGGGTGGTTGTAAAAATATAATATGTTCTGAAGTTATATTTAAATCAACGGGTTTTTCGTTATAACGTTAAGACGAGTGATATTTTCAATTAATTCCTTTTAGCTTATGAGCTTTTGCTATAGAATCCCCTCTTTTTTTGGTTGTTAAATATATATTAAGAGATTAAATAGCTTTTTTATATTGTTTTGGACTTTCATATTATTATATACCTGGAACAAATTTAAATATGATTTTTTAACCTTCGCTTAGTTCGTTGTAATAATGTAATAATGTGACTTATATCTGTAAAAGAAGTAATTACTTTTTTTGAAGTGCATTAAAAACCAAAAATTCGATAACGTCCCACACATATGAGCGCCTTATACATATGACCGCCTCGCTTTTTGGCACCTCGCAACAACAAATTTAAATTACTTAACCACAACACATCAAATCAATCCTAATTAATCGAATATTTCTTTGCTAACTGTATCTACAGCTTCTTTCCAAACGTGCACATTATATTAAAGCTTGTTGCGGATGCTATGTTGCCATTTTTTTCTGCCAACCCGCCTGCGACCGACCAGCCCCTAACGCGTTTAAGCTAATATTACCTTTATTTCGTACGACCCAAAGCCGACCGACTAGATAACTATTTTCGACCGAATCCTTAATCCAAATACGCGAGCATTTTTTGTCCGGCTTCAATACGTTGAAGATATACGTCGGAGAACGTGTTATACGATGCGTTGGAAGCGCGTTGGGCATGTTAGGGGGTCCGTGCGGGGCGTTTTACGGGGCGTCTTGCGGGGCGTTTCGCGGGGCATCTCGCGAAGCGTATGGCAGGGCGTGTCGGACTTGAATTGGTAATAACTCGAGACTTACGCAATTATACGATTAAAACAAACGTTTCCTAAAAAAAGGAATACTTGCTATATAGGATAAACAAGGTCTTTTAGCCGGCAGAAAGGTTGTGGCAAGGAACTGCTGCTAATGGCTGCTGAAGTTGGTCGATTATGGGCGGGTTAGCAGGAAGGAATAGCAATATGGCGTCCGCAACAAGCTTTGATATAATGCGTGCACTTATCCAGAAGCTGTAGATATGGTCGACGCAAAATAATACGATTGATTGGAATCAATTTGATATGTTGTGGTTAAGTTATTTGGATTGATTGTTGCGAGGTGCCAAAAAGTAAGGCGCTTATATGTGTGGGACGTTATTTTTATATTTAATTTATTTATATCTGAAATTAAGAAGAGGAAGTTATAATAAACGGATATTTGTTGCAGTGTCCCCACTTTTTATTTCCTTTTTTTTCCCGCGGGGGGGAGGGAAGAAAATCAATAAATAAAAACTTTTACTTAAAAAATTCAAGATTAAAAAGAATAAAAAAGACATATTAATAGGAAATTGCAGCAGAACATAAAAGATATTAGACGGAATTAAAACAACCCATAGATACCAAATTCGTAACAAACAAATAAACGTAGTTTTAACTATATAAATGCAGAAATATTAAAGATTAAAAAAAATCTAGTTATAGTTATAAATAATACAACCGGAATTTCGTAAAGCCTTTTATGATGTACTTATAAGTGTTTTAAAACATATAATTATAAGTTGTTTAAAATAACTCAAAAAATCTATATAATTCCTTAAATAAACCTAAAAATGTATTATATATATATACATACATATATATATCCTGTAGTTATTAGTCGTTTTGTACTTAGTCTGTAGTCAGTGAACTGACTAACTAATGACTACTAGGTGTAGTCGGTAGTCTGACGATTAGTCACTAAATCACAACCCTGGTAATATATAACGCTAATCGGTACGACCGGGTTTTCGATAAAAACTTTTTTTAATTTCGGTATTCGTAAAAATCACCGATTTTTCAATCTATCGGACGAATTCGACGGGATCGTCGTCCTCGTCTCCGTATTCCTCGCCTTCGTCTCCATAATTTTCGCCTTCGTTTTTATCCGCGTTATTTTTGAAAAATCCGAGATTTCCGCTAATACCTAAAAGCCGTATTTACAATTCTCTAATTGCTAATTCGTCTTTTTCTCTAAGTATTACTGCAAGGCGGGATGCTTTCGTTACTTTCGCTTTACATGCGTTTTCTTTTTACTATCTCTTTTTAAACTAAAATCGTAAAGTATAGCTAGAAGCTTTTTCTTTTACCGAACTTCTTTCGTTATCCTGATTTCTACCGTAGTCCGCTAAATATTAAAAATGTATCGTTTCGCCGGATTGACATAGAGGTAAACCAAGACGGTCACTTCCAGTTAATACTTAATCGTCGGCGGTAATATGCCGAATCCGTACGTCTTTAAATCGCCATAAATCCGATTAACCTTTAATATTTTAAGCTTAAGACGTACCAAATTTACTAGTAATATATTAGGAAAGTAACCGTTTTTATTTCGCCTTTACGTAATTACGTACAGCATATTATATACCGTGTGGTAAAGTACTATTTCCGAAAATTGATTAAAAAGTTAGATATTAAAAAGGATATCTAAAATACGGCAAAACTTAAATTAAGGTCGAAACAGATAAACCGTTTAAACCTTTTGCCAAAAATCTAACGGATTAAAAACAACAAAAACAAGGTTATAATGGTTTTAACCTATAATCTTATTAGGCCGCAGCTATAGCCTCGCTTAACGGTATTAATCATAAATAGCTTAAATACGACGTCGTTTTCGCGGATTCCTGGAACGTATTTTTAAAGCTCGTAATATAAGCTATATTATTTATTAACGCTTTATTTTCATCGGTTAAGATTGGGAAAAAAGATTCCGTAATTAAAACCTTTTCCCGGAATTTAATTTAACGTTTGCTATTATTTGGCGGTATACTTTACTATGGGTGCATAAAAAAGCTAATAAAATAATTAAGATTAAAAGAATTAATCCATTTTAAAGTTATACGAAATAATCGTCCGAAAATGCATAAAAACAAATTTGTTAATAATGCAGTCGTAAAATTGCAATACTGCCAAATATATATGCGTAAAAATTAAGAAATAAACTAAATAAAAGTAAAGGTAAATATCAAAAAGAATAATACTTAGTATAACTTTAATAATAAAGGAAATAAATATAACTACGGTAAAAATGCAAGATATGTTAATATATGGGGTTAACGAAATTGTATATACCTTACCGTAAGTTAATATAAAATAAGTTTTACCTTAAGACTTTTCGAAAAACGTTTCGTTTAACGGCTTACAGGGCAAATCGGTTTTTTTTTCATTTTAAAGATAATCGTTATTGATTCCTTATTATTCGTCTTTACGTTATGTACATTGTTAACTAGCTTAAAAAATTTTAATACTAATTCTTTTTATATAACTTATATATACGGCCGTACTTCTCGATAAGATTTGCAACTTTTTTCATAAACAATTTTCGAAAGTACTAATAACATATAAGGTAATATATTTCAATAAAGCACGTAATATAAAAATACAGCTTTTAAACCATATTTAAAATGTTGTATAAGAATTAAAATTTTCCCATATAAGTAACTGTAATTTTTAGGTTTTTTGTAGTTGCTAACTAACTAACTATAGTTTCTATTTTTTTTGTAGTTACTAACTAACTACATGTAGTTTGTAGTTAGTTAGTAACTATAAAAAACCTAAAAACTACAAACTACATTAGCAACCCTGGAAAGTACTATTCGTCGTATTTTGCATCGCAATTTTTTTACTGTACGAAATATTTAATTATCGGTCGGTTTCCTGCGCGAAAGATTGTACGGGAACTTACTTTCTTCATAATTATATTAAAGCTAGCTTTTTAAAGTAAGCATTTTCGTAAAAGCTTACCAGGTAAATGGTATCCGTTATAAAAACGGAAAAAAACCTTGTTGCTTATTGTAAATTATAACGGGTTATATTTAACGTTAATCTTGAAATGCGCCGGTACAAAATTAACCAGGCCTTTCGTTTCGCGTTAATATAAGGTCCGTATTATTTCGAAATAGTAAAACTTTTTTAATACCTTTAAGATATTTAAAACCGAACATAAATTGGACAAAATATTTATTCGTTTAAACCTTACCCCGTAACGGTAAACGCTGCTTAATTAAAATTATTATAAAATAATATAATATCCATTTATAAAATGTCGGAAGCGGCGATATAATATCTTGAAGTTATCTTTATATCTTAATTCCGTTTTTCGTCCTATTTATTTATCTGGAAATAATAACTTTAAAAATGGCCAGCTCTATACCGAACCTTACAAAAAGAGCTTGCCAAAAATCGGATATAAATTTTGGGTTTCGATTTAAAATAACTTTGCTGAATATTTTCCAATCCGCAAAAAAAACCAATTTCAGCAGAATACCCGCCTAATACTCCGCTTTATACGCAACGTAACTTGATAGAAAAAACAAACTTAAAATTTTGCAGGTTACCGTTAATAACAAATTTAATTCGGTAAATCGTAAAATATATTGTAATTTGTCTTTAACAAAAATAATTAGGAAACCGCCGATAAAGTTTTATACTAATGTATAAAAAAACTCAATAGCTTATTTATAAGTATGAACTTTCTTAATAATAACAACCGAGACGTAATATTTATGCGGTAAGCGGAATAATACGTAATATATTTCGTAAACATTTTAAAAAGCTGGAGAATTATAAAAGCTTTAAAATTATATACCACTTTTTAAAATCCGAAAAAATACTTTTTATCGTAAACGATATCGAAAATCTTCTCCGTACAGAAAAAGGTATATATATATTGTTTTTTCCCGGTTATATCGATATTATAAAATAAACCGTTTTGCAAAACGTATCGGGAATATTTCGTAAATCAGCCGTCCTTTATTTTATTTCGCAATTTTTTTTAATAATTTTAAATGATTTGTTATCCGTAGCATAACCTGCGACAAGGTGCCTTAAAATTATCGTTTATCGTTATTTCCGCCTTAATTATATAGCCGAAATGTTCTGCTATATCGTCGAAAGTAAACTTTTCGGGGTTTTAAGCTTCCTTAACATCTACGGGCTTTACCATTATAAGTAAACGTAACAAAACATCGGAAACCAAATTAACCTTACCGGAAATATAACGGACGTCGAAATAAAATTGCGAAATTAAATAAATGCAATCATAAACTTGGTATTTATTTTAACGAAGTTTATAAATTTTGAACTCGTTTAATATACGATATCTGTCGTAATCTTAAAATCCGTTAAAATAATAACTGGCGGAATATAAAACTACATTTAAATTTGAAAACTACGCGCAATTTTTACGAAATATATAACTTCCAATTGGGTAGCAGCATATCTTATTTTTATCTTAATTGATACTTTTTTTTAAAAGGGAAATTCACGTATATCTTTCATTTGTGCCATTTCGGATACAAAGAATTTATTACTTCAAATTTATAAACGGGCAAAATATTTATCTTAATAAAGGTAACAAATTCGTAATTTTAATAAATAAGGTAACAGGTTTTCGTTAATTACTTTTGCAAAAAAGCGAAAGTTTTTTTCCGTATTAATAAAAACAAAGGTTTTTTTCGAGATTTATCGTTTTTTTGGCGCCGACCGATTTCTAAAAAATCGTAACCTTTTTACGTCCTTTTTTTAATATCGCTATTTTTCTCTTTACAATAATTCCACCTTTTACTGGTATCACAGAATAAAACCGTAGAAAAAATCTGTAATTCCGATATATATTTTTAAAGTACCAAAATTCGGCGGAAAAACGAACTTACGTAACGTTTATGTTACGGATTGGAGTACCGTGACAGCTCCAGTATATATGCAGCTGCAAGCACCAGAATGATTGCCACAATTGCGATCATTCCGCCAATCTTTTGCCCCTGGTGCAACGGTATGGTGCAGCCGTAACATAATGATCGCATGACGGTGGGTGACGCCTCAGTGCTGGGTTCGATCCCCAGACTAGCCGTTGCTCACAAGGTCTTCCCGGACGCATGCGGGGCAGTGCGGGG